>VYXB01000534.1:0-57246 GCA_013397135.1 Pachyramphus minor
ATCAAGCAATCCCTGTTCGTTAAGCCTTCCATGGAATGGGGCTTCAGTGTCACTGCTTTTTCAACAACCTTAAAACCTCTCCCTTCTGCTTCTAATCACTTAGAATATTCTCAGGATGATCTGCTTGTTTGGAATGTGAGTTCATACATATATATACACACACATGCACACATATCTCAAGCAAACAAACCATACTGGAGAGGTCTGCTGAAGCCATATGTGAANCTGCTGAAGCCATATATTAACTAAAATATATACCAAGAATTGAAATTCTTTCATATATGACTGCAGTCTCATTTTCCCTTTATTTCCTGCCCCAATAAATTATTTACTCATACCAAGTGTTCCTGTTTGATAGGAGGCCTTCTTAAAATACTTCAATCATACCTGAATACGAAATTGTGCTGTGCCCAAATTACAGTGGAGCTGTAAAAGTGTAAGTCCTTCACATTCCAAGCAAGAGGACAAACCATTGCACCAATGTAAGTGCCAACTGCTGCCAATGCAGCCATGAAAATCCATCTCAGCCCCATTTTCTCCACAATCCCATTGTTCAGTGCTCACTACATGTCTGTTAGAACAGATCTTGCAGGCAGATACAAGAGTTTAACATCTTTAATTACTATAACAGCATGCCTTCATGGCTTTAGTGTATATGAAGTGATCTGGATCATGTTCACATTAGTGCAGCACATGGGCATCATCACACTGAGACTGAAGCCCTTGCCAAACACAACAACACCATTCCAACCCCCCCATACTTGCAACCATCATCCTTGCAAATTTACAAAGTATTTAAAACTAGCAGTTTTGCCCCAGCCATTATTTCCTACTGTGCACACCTCATGCTATTGTCAACCTACCCCTCTAATTGAAGAGGTGACATTATCACGACTGAGTTTTCCGCCTCCGCCAGATAAAGCAAATTGCTGGGCAAGGAAGTGTTGGAATTCCACAGGGTGACTTGTAAAGCAGTGACAGAAGAGTCCCCACATGTGAGAGACCTGCCTGTACACCCCCTTTGTCCGAGAAGCTCTTTTTGTTGAAGCCTGACCATGGTGGCAGCTCTCCTCACACCGAGTGTGTGAAGAGACCTCCTCACTGTCACCCCCACCATCAGAAACCATTGTAAGCAGCTCTGCTGGATAGGATGAACATTGCTATTCAAGGAAAAAAAAAAGTTTGCCAGCAAACTCTGTGAAGGACAAGAGCATTTCAGTAGCATGGTGACTAGATGAACTGAGCTCTGACTGACAGCGAGCTCTGCTGGCTGCTGCTCTTGTACCTCAGTGCTGGAAACCATGACAGAACATTCGTGAGGCTTCAACTCTTGGCAAACCGAGCCCTGTGTGCAAACAGGCCTAAAAACAGAATATACACAGTTCCTGCTCGTGCCTTCCTGCAAAGAGTCATCTGAAAGCACTGTATCTAGATGTTCCAATCAGTGTTTCCAATTTACTCCTTTTCATAAACCGAACATGTCTCGGGGATGACTCGAACATCCCCAAATATGCTTTTACAGATGACCTACTCCACGTGGATTTCTGTTGCGTGAGGAATGCTCTGCCAAGAGGGTTACTCTGAACATCAAAACCTTAAACAGTACTTCGGGCCAATATTGAACAACTAACATAAAAAAGCCTTGCCTTAATTATTTTTTGATACACCGAGTGCTGAGAAAGCCAGAGAACCAGGTTCCCAGGACAGCATGTTGATAATTGGTTGCATTTTTGTTTGAGCAAGTCATCTTTTTTTCTTCCTCCACTCATTTTGGCTAATTCTGTCTCCTGTCCTGGGCCTTGGCACAAAAGAAGCTTCCCAGATTAGCCACTTGTCTTTTCCAGCCCTGCCTATAGCTGAGTATTTTACACAGGTTTATTCCTATGGAAAAAAAAGAGGCATTTCTAGTTTTTAAATAAGAATGTCAAGTGTCACCATTACAGAACTCATGACCAGTGGTGACCAAGAGGCTGTAAGTAGGAATTGAGAAGCAAAACCCCAAGATGAATTTCACTTCTCTTGTACCTGACAGCAGCTTGACTTGGTTGAGAATGAACCCTTCTTATTAGGGCCTGGGGATGTTCTGGGAAGAGGGATTTTCAGATCTAAGTGGCTGGTAAATTAAGGCTATTCTACAGCACTGGAATGCAACAGTAGTGTCATAATGCAATAAGTTTTCCCCATGCCAGAAGATCTCAGCATCCCAAACATTGAATACCAATGATTAAAAAATTAATATTAATGACTTCTCTTCAGAGTTACTGTTATGCTTATGTAAGATTTTAGCACACTTGCATGAAAAATCCTATTTCATCTATATGGCCATGGACCTCTTTCTTACTGTTTTTGGGTGCTAGATAAATTACAGCCTTAAGTGATGACCACCATCTTCTCTGATTACAATCCTGAGCTTTCAAACCTGAGATGAAGGCACATTTATGTGGGAAGCCTGCTGATTTTTGCCTAGACCTCCAAACCCATCAATTTTCCACGCTGAGAAGGTGGAGATAGCCTATAAAGGTTCTTTCTTTCAAGAATAGATGAAACATTCCTTCCCAATGTGGAGTGAGAGTTCAGAAGGGAACTATCTTTCTCAGGGTTAAGAAACAATTCCTACCATACCACCATCCAGGCCTACATGTCTAGACCCATACACTCCAAAAAACTGCTGAGAATCCCAAGGATTTCATGAAGTCAAACAAAATACTGTGAGGGATTCAATCACTACAAACATTTTACACTTTTGGGCTTTTCACCTTGGTTTGGGATTTTTCCTCCCCCTCTTTCCAGCTGTACCATTTCAATACCAGGTACAACCTCATGTGGACCCAATTACCATTAACAGCCAAAGCAATCAAAACCACTTTCTAAAACAAGGAAGCAGCTTCCAGATCTTTTTTTTTTTACCCCCTCTTCCCACAAGATGTTTTCTTCTACCAAAGCACTGCCTGAAAAAGTAACACACACAAAGCACTGAGCAGTGGGTAATCAGGGATATGAACCAAAGAGAGGAGAATAAAGCAATAAAACATTTAGCCAACTCATCAGCTTTACATGACTTCATCAGCATCATTCCCAAGTTTTCCCCACTGCAAGGATAAGTTATGTTCACCTTCTCTCATTCCAGTTACTTTATGTATACTGAAAAAGAACAATTGAGTAAGAGATGATTCCAACAGCCTTTGAACTGAATGGAAAAAATAAAATACCATTTCCTTTAATGTGCCTGAATCAGAGTTTAGATCAAGACACATATATAGGAGCAGAACTTGAAGATGGTGTTTTTATTCCATCAACTCCACACACACATACTGGACAATCTGGTTCACCATTTCAGAGGTGTAAATCTAGAGTGATTGCACAGATGTCAAAGTACCAGTAGAGCCTGGTCTCGAAGAGCAGAGCAGTGAAGATGTGACAAGCCAAAGAAATACCTTCCAACAGCAGCTAAGTTTGCTCAGTCTCATCACCTTGTCACGTGCATTTATGAGATTTGGTAGTAAAACATCAGGGAATAAAATCAAGTGGGTCTTACCCCTGACATGGATGATCATGTGGCTACGCCCTGTACTAGAGATAAAACAACTACATCTTTGGAAGCAAGCAGAACATATCTGGTGTCACCCTGGGAAACTCCAGTTAAAACACAGGAATCAAAACCACTGCATATATCAGGTACCTGAGGAATAGGATGCCGTCTTTTTCTACAACAGATTTTATCAACAGCTTGTATTTGATGAGCAGGTGTTTGTTTTCCTTCACTTTCAGTCCTCTAATTTTGATTCCTGTTATACAGTTGCAACCCTTAATTCACTTCTTGTACCTGAGAGGTCCATTTTGAGGTCAGTAATGAATTCACTCTTCCAGCAGCAAACCAGGAATTGCCCACACCTTTTTCCTGGAATGGGAAGCTAAAAGAAAGGGAACTCTCAATGGGCTACAGTTGGTGTAGATTCCCAAAGTGAAGCTGAGAGGAGACAAGATCTCTTTCTGTGAACCATTCACTACATGCAAGGTATTTAAAACCATGAGGACACAGGAAGAAATGGTTATAAACTCACTGGTACATTTAGGCTGGAGATCAGGAAATTCAAAGTTATTCAAGACATGATATTTCATATTCTCTTTCACAGAGATTCATAGGAGTTTGGGAGACAAATAAGGCACTTCAGGTATGGGTCTGGACAAAATATAGACAGGATCATGCAGCTCTGAAACACAGTCAGATGGCATTATCTTCACGACTCAAAGATGCTTGCTGGTTCTGTATCCTACACTTCTCATTTTGAGCTTTTCCATGATTGATTCAACTATTTAATGAGTCTCTGCAACTTTAAGAATTGTTGACTTTATTTTGGTAAAAAAAATTCATTATCTTCTAATAAACACAATGCTGAGGGTCTTTTACAGTTAAGCATTTTTTTTAAACCCCCAGTTAGTCAAGTAGTAACAAGAATATTTTTACAGAGTTTATCATGACAAGAATCAATAGGTTTAATCAAAAATAGTTTTACGTGAACAAACTGTGGTTTGAGGAACAACTAAATCTACGTTTTATCAGTTAAAAGAATCATTTTCCAGTAAGAATCACCACAACCTTATAACGCAGTAACAAATGAAATAGGTTCTGCCTATGGCCACGTTGCTGGAGTGCCGCCTTGTGGACATTCCTTGCAGGTGCACTGCAATCAGCTATGCTTCCATGAACTGAACAGCCGGGATAGGAAGGGAGGGGGGGAAGTAATAGAACTGGTAATTTCTCATCTCCACAAGGATAAAATAGTACTGTTGAATTTTGAAGGGGAGGGTGGGAGCTCTCACCTCAACTCCTACATCGGCGAATACAGCTTTCTTTTCCAGTTCTCATCGCTGATACAAGAATGATAACGGGCTGCTCCACATATTGATGTCAGCTCTCCACTAAATCAGCAAACCACAGAGCCTGTACACCAAACCAAAATTAAACCTCTCCTCTAATTTAGCAGGACTGAGGACTTGCCCATGATGATTCTACCTTTGCCTTCCCTGCAAATCTAAACAGCCATCATGTCAATAAAACAATCACAGATTGTTCAGATTTCATCTTCCAAAAGACTGGCTGTCCAAGAGTGGGAATGACATTATCTGTGCCCTGCACTGCCAATGAAACTATTTAGATTACTACATTTCAATAAATTTCCTCTGAAATGAGTATTAAGAAAATGTGGATTGTTTTGCTCTCCCGTTTCTACATCAATACAGGTGCTCCACTTCACCCTGAGATGTCTTAGCCAGGGAAGAAGCTACTTGGCAGCTGATCAGCTGCTAGAACCTGAGAGCTTTCACCACATAGGTGATAGCAGCCTTCCAAGATTTGCTTCTCCCCCTCTAGGTTGTTTAGCTTTTATAGAATTTCAGGTTAAAGATATTTACCCAGTGCTAAATATCCTCCTTTCTGTTTCCTAGAGCTGAACACAGAAATGCTATTCTACAGCAAACTAAATAAGAACATTAGGAAGAGCATATAAGAAGTGCAATCAAAGAGGAATCATTTAAACAGTAGTCTATTTCTTTCTTTGAAATATGATCTTGCAAGAATATTAGGTATTTATTTTGCCAAGAATCATTTCAAGCTTTAATCATTTATTTCACTGGAGTTTGATTCAATAATTGTAGAACACTGACACCTTCAGGTGGAAGAGTTATTGAAGTACATAATAGGATAGGCTGAATATGAAACATTCAAATCAGAAATAATCCTCAAAAAACAGTTTTCCTTCCAATATTTTCTAATTTGGCTCTTTTCTCTACAAGTGCGTTATCTAAAACTGCAGAGGCAGTTACAAAATGATGGCACAGATACAAAAGTGCCTGCAGCCCTTCCAGTATGTGATTTGAATAGTGTTTGAAATGGGTGTAGAACAACATGAGGGACATGAAGGTTCTTCACAAAATATTCTACCAGGTGTCAACAAAATTTACAGCTCTTTATTGAAACAGGAAAGCAGATTTGTTCTACTCAACTTACAATCTTGCTCCAAGTGAACAAAGCATAGCTTTCCTTTAGGTGCTCAGCTTGTTATTAGCAGGCCTTTCCCATCACGTGCACTTTAAATACCTGGAGCAATTTGACTCCAGTCAGGTAAACAGTAATTCTGAATTAATAGTTGTGACAAATGAAAATATGGCTTTGTGCTCCTGTTGATAACTGTACTACATCCAAGGAACTGTTAATACACTTTCAACACTTCTCACCACACAGACACTTATGTGACATTTCAGCAGGTACCATTAAGGAAAACGTTTTTCCTACTTAGGACTTTCCTTTTGGATTTGAAGGCTGTAATTACATAGGACAGTAAGTGATGATTCTGGAATGACATGTGAATAGGTTATTCATGAAGGGTTAACCTACTTGAGAAATTCAAGACAAGTTACTTTTAAGTTATTAAAACAACCCCAAATCAAATATAGGAACATATCGACACAGATATTGCAGCTGCCTGGAATCAGTTCAATGTAAAGTGTATTTTTGACTCCCTGTAATGAATTACAGCAGACTCAAGTGGGCAGAACTAACATCAGAAAAAGCAAGAAAAGAAAGAATATTGACCCTTGCCAGCAGAGAGTGTTCCTGGCAAAGGCAAATTATATCTTAGTCATACATAAGCAGTGCCCTTACATTTTTTCTAGTTTATCTTTTCCCAAATGTTTTAGTTTCAGTTTTAAACAGGTAAGGGGAGGGGACCCAAACCACAGCACACTTTCACCCTTGCAGTTAGTTGCACACAGTCAAGTGTTTCCAAGCTCCACGGTGCTGGTTCATAGAACTGATTGCGAGGCTACTGGTGGTACTTGGGACTGGCAAGTTTAGCTGAGAAGTCATGTATGAACTGACTGTTTGCAGAGTTCCTTCCAGAGATCTTCCCCTTATAAGCACTAAAGTTCAGTCTTATCTTTATAAAAATATGTAAATGGAAAGGATAAACATATCACACACTTGCTTATTGCAATTCCATTTTTTTTAATATGGTCACATTAAAGACCAAGAAGGAGCTTCAATATAAATATCCCTTGTCCCATATGCAATGCAGCAGCTCCTACTCCTGGGCATTGTGCAAAGATGAATCCTTCCCAAACCCCAAGGCTGCAACAACAAAGACTGATGGCTTAGTAAATGGCAGCTGCACTTAGATGTTAATGGTTAATGTAAACTGTAATTTCACTGAAATCCTCAGCCAGTTCCTGATGGGATTGTAAATTTTAGCCACATATGAAGATCGATTTCAAGTACCAGTGCAGGTCATCTAGCATCCAAACTCCTAGACAACCTTTCTCCTTAACTTTATGTAGTGATTATCTACATGCTCAGACTCTTCAATAATTACAAGACAAATTACAAACTTGCATGAATGCCCAAGTGTAAAACATCAGGTTTAAACAAGGAGGTTCAGCTGTCACATAAATACAAAACCCTTTCACTACCTATCGTTTTTTTATGATGCTGCTGTGCATCCTGACCCGCTGTTGGGTGTACTGCACACACCCAGGAGAAACACCTGATTCAACTCGTCTCTCTGTGGAAGTGACAGTGCACTCCTTTTGCTCTCTAGAGGTCCCCCACGAGTCGCAGTTGCTTTTACAGTAAGGTTCTGCAAGGATTTCTGCTGATGAGCAGCATCAGGGACCTGCAGCTTCGTGCCTCTAAATCCCTAACGTGAGACACCTTCTCTGCTCACCCAAATAAGTTACTTCCACTTGCATTTTCGTTCGTGCCCAGTTGTAAGAGCATGGTGGCTGTGGCTACCACAGCAGTGTCCCAGGGTAGCAATTGTCACTAATATAGAAAGGAGTTCATTGAGCTTCAGCAAATGCAAAAGGTACTTTCCATGCAACTTCACTTTTGGCAGTGCCAGCACAAAGCAGCCCCTTTTGATAGCAAGGGTGTCTGTAGGTACAGACTGATGTGATACTACATCTCTGGAGGGGGAGAAAATACTTTATAGGGAAGTTTCTACTTCCCTAAACTAAATTTCAGCAGGAGTATTCCAGAGAACATACAGCAAAGACAGGAGTCATGTGTGCAGTTCAGAAATTTGTTCTCCCAACAGGCAGTAAAGCAGGATATGGGAAATGCCTCCAAGACATCAGAGACTGCAGTTATTTGGTTATTAGCAGAAACAAATCAAATCCCTTTTTTGCCTTCTGTATTTCATAGAACATTCTCCTTTAATATTCATNTACTTTATAGGGAAGTTTCTACTTCCCTAAACTAAATTTCAGCAGGAGTATTCCAGAGAACATACAGCAAAGACAGGAGTCATGTGTGCAGTTCAGAAATTTGTTCTCCCAACAGGCAGTAAAGCAGGATATGGGAAATGCCTCCAAGACATCAGAGACTGCAGTTATTTGGTTATTAGCAGAAACAAATCAAATCCCTTTTTTGCCTTCTGTATTTCATAGAACATTCTCCTTTAATATTCATTGCACATGCATGTTTGGGATACACTGACCAAAACTCACGATCACTGAGCATCTCTGCTCTCTCCATCAACCCCAACTCAGATACCACAGACATTGGTAGCAAACCACCTACTTGAGTAGGACACTTTGCACTGTGGCACAGTCCCTAGGAAAATCCCATGGGCACACTGCAGCAGCCTTCCTGGTAAGCAGCTGGGTTAACTTCCTTGGGTTTGCTGTAGACATTCACGTCTTCACCATCATTAGTAAGCAGAAATAACTGCAACTACATGTTTAGAAGCATAGTTCCATTAACTGCTACCTGCTCCTTTAAGAGTCACAAAGCGGGGAGAAAAAAAAAAAAATCTAAGTAGGAAAGCAAAGCTTAGCATGCATGGGCAGTCCTGAACTATCAAAACAGAGCACTAACTTAAAGTAACATGTTCCACTGTAATTCCCTGGAATCCTGAAGTACTCATCCTTCCTCACTGACAGACTTGCTTTCCTCAGAGCTGCACAGCACAAGCCCCACTGCAGACCTCAGAGTGCCAGTTCTGACAAGCCATCAGTGACTGTTCAGCACTCCAACATTTCTACCCGGGAGTCCAGGTTTGGGGTCTCTTCCCTGCTGTCAGCTTGAGGAACAGCAATCTTGGAAGAGCAATGGACTGTCCCTTGGTGAGCTGGCAGACTCCCCACACAGCCCTGCTCCTTGGGTGGTGGGGCAGACGTGGCTGGGGCCGTGTTTGCCAACAGGGATGGTAATGACAGGCTGTGCTCCATGCACAAGGGCAACCCAGCTGATCCCACTGACAATTACCCTTATCCTGCATCTCAGCCCTCCCACCTCCAGTGCGTCAGCCTGGGCACCATTCCTAATTCCAGGGGAGGTGCCTTAAGACAGGGACCACGGCTCTCCATGCACAAGGGCCTGCCCACCAGGGTGCCAAGTGTTGCTTCGTGGCCATCACTGCAGCACAAGTGGTAACACTGGACTCTAATTACCCTGTAAAAAGTAATATCTGGTTAAGAGATGTTAATGAAGTGTTGTTTAGTGCATGTCATATTAGTGTAAAGAGCTTTATTTTTTAAGCAGATCACTATCAGACTCTCATGATTTTTTACTTTCAATTATTTAAAGCAGGAAGCTATTTCCAAACCTTGTTTCCCGTTGTACTTCATTACTAAATGAACCTCCACTGTTGCACTGGAACAATCTAGTCATAAGTATCTTGGTACAAGAGGTCAGTACAATATAAGGCACAGGTTTCATACCAAAAGCCTTGATGAGAAGGTCAGTGTAAGGACTCAGTTCTGCATTGCATACTCACAACAACCCTTCTCAAAGAGCATCAAGTCCAGTTTAGCTTGGCTGGCAGTTCTTCCCTCACTGTTGGTATATTCCACCTGAACAACACCACCACAATATTCAAAACAATCCCGGGATTGTTTTCACATCATTCATTCAGGATTTCCTTCTTTTTTTCATCCAGTTAACTTCCAGAACAATCAGGAAAATTGGCTGACCTGGCTTTTTCTGAAGCTGTTTCATTTACAAGAGCACCAACACACATTCATATCAAATCATGAATACACGAATATATTCCATACAAATACAGCAAGTGTTGACTGAGGCCTGCAAACCCCTGATTATCAGTGCTGTCATCTGACTAAGTTGAAAGATTAGCCCTTGAAAGTGCTGTGGTCTGTGCAGGCTGTGTTCTGTCTGCAGAAAGGTTGGTTAGACTGGCAGGCTTGTGCTGCTCCATTACAGTATTCTGTAACAAGGTCATAGGGAGCTCCTTCTCCTAAACAAATCCCATGAAACCCACTGTACACTAGCTGTCCAACACACAGCAAGCTACCTGAAAGCAACCATAACAAAGAATTCTCATCCCTTCTTGCACATGTGCTTGAGAGAGAGCTTCACTTCCACTCATACTTAACATTAAAGACACACCTATATCTTACCTAACCCATGTACAGAGCCAGAACCTCATTCTATATTCCTTCGTAGTTAATTATCCCTACTACTTCCAAGAGCACAAGTTTACTAGAAATCTTCTGTTACCCTAAATGTTTTGACTTATTCTGTAATTCAGAAGTAACTGAACATCTAAAACATTCCAAGAAGGAGATTGTAAAACAGAATCCATTCCTCTCACAAGGAACCTTTCTTTCCCAGAGCATGGGGGTGTAGTGAATTTGTGATGTTGACATTTGTGACTTGATAAATTCTGAGATGTATACTTTGTGCTGTGCTAGCCTACTCAGCAAGAACTTGTACATACTTGGCTGTTCACAAGGAGACAGAAAACGAGCAATCCAGTGTCAGAACTGGAAATTTAAAGCAGGGCAGGGGAGCTCAATCCAAACCTTCATGAATAGCCTGAGTAATGCGATTGTACAAGAGAGCTGTAAAAATAATAGTTGACACAGGATAATCTGAAGTGATTTCCCACTAATTATAAACAAAGACCAGACTGAACTTGCGTTATGACTTTCAATAAGACTTATTTTCATCGTATGATCAAGGAGGAGGAGAAGGACCTGATGAAACTAATAAGAGGTCTAGTACGGTTCTTACTCCTGCTGGTATTTTATGCACAGGTTTGAATGCCATTGAAGCAAACAGTGCTCTGAAAGGCTGGTTTACATCTCTCCTTGTCAGGGAGACAAAACAGCCAAATGCCACATACCCCAACCCTGCTAAACATGAGTGCAGTATTTTGACCTATCAAAATACTCACTGTGGCGGAGACACCCATGGGAGCACATCCACACCTTCCACAGCCATTGCAGGATGCTTAACTCTTTCACCCTTGGCTCCAAAAGGAAAGCTTTTCCACAGTCCTGATCAACTACATACATCTACAACTTCTATGATTCAAAAGCATGCACAAAATTATGGTCTTGAAAGTCTTAGGATTTGCAAGAAAATAAATATTAGTCTGGAACTCTTACCACGTCTAGAACAGTAATTATACCACCTGTCCCAAATAATCTGGCAAATTGCACATTTATGTATTTAAGGAACAAACATTTTCATATTTATTTCTTGACTGGGAAATCAGAAATGGGAAAAAGCAGTAAAGCTGTTAAATGAACCTAATTTTAAGCACAAAAGCCAATGTCTGCATTTGCAACAACACACACACTCCTTAGATAAAAGAGGAGATTACACTTAAACCTAATTTACAAGTGTCTGAAGTTTCTGTTTAAGCCTGTTCTTCACTACTGTGTAAACTGGCATATATTCAACAATGTTACTCGAGATCAGTATGATAGTTGTATATTCTTTCTGGAAATAGAAGAGAGATCTATAATGAACCATCATACAGATGAAAAGAAAAACACTACATAAAAATAACCTCTGCATGTTTTCATGGTTTTTTTTTTTTCATTAGCAGTTTAGGATCTGATCTGCCATCACCACTGGTAAATTTGGGAATAATGAAGGACTATTCCCTGACATACCTGCATGTCAAAAGTCTTCCCTCCACCATAACAGTGCTTTTGGGGTGGTTTATTACCAGTTTTGTAACACTGACATTGATCATGTCAGCGCATTATCTGCCTTTCACCATTCTCCCACACAGACATAAATCAGCCTTTATCCTTGGGTGGACAGATTTGTCCCCATTCTCTGAGGGCTCTCCATGACAGACAGTCTTGTGCTCTGACACCTGCCAACGTCCAAGATGATCTTTGTGATACCCCACCCATGACTTATTGTTCTGTATCCCCACCTGCTGCACACCTGAGCACACCCACAGCACACGTACATACCGCTGGCACTTCCAGAAGCCCTCATGCGAAAGGAAAACATCCATGGTCATTGGAAGATCTTAGTCAATCACATAGGCAACATTGAACATATGGTAATTTGTTTGGGTGAGTTATGACACTTTTGAGGTTTGCCATTCCTTTTCCATGACATCATCTAGATAAGGGAATCCAGGAGGGCTTGCAGATCCTGGATGCACACCCTGAGAGCACCCCAGCTCAGTGGTGTAATCTGACCTCAAGTTATTCCATGTCCGACCTCTGCAGAAAACAAACTGCTCTCCAGACATGCAAGACAATGGAAGAAATCCTCAGAGGGAGGTGTCTGATGCAGGGGACCTGGGAACTGGAGCACAGGGATTTGCCACACAGTGCCCCATTAGATTAAGGCTGATACACCTTAAACTCTTCTGAGAACCACTAACAACATCACAGGTTGCAGGCCATTAGAAAAAAAAAAAAAAAAGGAGACTGAAAGCAGCAGTGCTATTTTATGCTTATTTTAATTCTTATGTAGAGGTTGATCCCGGGTTATAGTTGGGTTGTGATTCAGNTTCCATGTCCGACCTCTGCAGAAAACAAACTGCTCTCCAGACATGCAAGACAATGGAAAAAATCCTCAGAGGGAGGTGTCTGATGCAGGGGACCTGGGAACTGGAGCACAGGGATTTGCCACACAGTGCCCCATTAGATGAAGGCTGATACACCTTAAACTCTTCCAAGAACCACTAACAACATTACAGGTTGTAGGCAATTAGAAAAAAAAAAAGAGAGACTGAAAGCAGCAGTGCTGTTTTATGCTTACTTTAATTCTTATGTACATGTTGATCCCAGGTTATAGTTGGGTTGTGATTCAGCCACTCCCTACTTAAATCTGAAGTTATTGCTTGGCATTTTCTCAAGTGTTTGCAATAAAACTCACTTCCCAACCTGCAGAGACATTGTGCTGAACTACACAGTGTCCAGCATCACCATCATGGTGTTTTAGTGCAAGCCACTGTCAGCACACCTGGTGTTTATTTCCCTATTGTGCATTTAATGTGGGGTTTGCTATATAAGTTGCATTGTTTTCTCAGGAAGCAGCAAAACGAGCTGATGATCTTAGTGACTTGTGAGCCAAGTGATACAGAGCACTGAAGACCAGAACAAATACCCCATTTCCATATTGTATTTCTCCCTGTCAAAAGTAGTTTAGAAGAGCTGTGTCTGCTCCCAGAACAAATCAGTGTTAGTTTGGAAATGCAGTAGAGAATCAGAGCACAAGCAGTACAACAGAAGCCACAATGTAGTGTGACACTGCTGGGTCCTTGGTCACCCTTTAGGCTCCCTAAACAGCACACTGAAGAACAAATATAGTTTTTGCTTCTTTCTAGCCCTAACTTCATGTATTTTTAGTTAAGGCACAGACAGCCTCAGACAAGGAAAATGAACCATCAGCTCAGTAAGTGGGTTAATAAAATAGAGGGCAGGCACTGCCAGCCCCATGTCACCCAGCCAGAGTGACAAAGGTTATGTGCAGCAGTAACTGTGCAGCTGCAGGAACAAACTGCTCTCTCTCCTCACAGTGAAGCAGACAGGAAGGTGTCCTCTCCACTGGTTGCAGCACTGGATATGCATACACTGCTGAGATTAAAATTTTCCCAGGGGAACAGGATGGAATACTACTCATCTCTTCCCCTTAGCCTCTTCCCCCTGCCTCTTTACTCATTGCACTTCTTGCCATGCTTATCACCATGATTTCTGAATTCTCTCATCTTCCAAAAGCAAATGGAATCTAATAAAAATCTTCATTAAATCAGCAGTTCAGAATATTCCATCCTGCTGACAGAAGAACAATTTATCACATTATGCAGACAACAAAGCAACATAGAAGGACTAAGAAAATCAAAACAAATCCTCAGATGACCATGTGGCCTACACACATTTTTTTGAGTTCATTTGCTCCAGTCTGGACACTGGCATAGAGCTGTTTTCCAGGACACCCACTCATTTTCTTTTCTCTGGTAGAACTAAACAATTACCTCCAACTCCACCACATTTCACATTTATTTTAGTAAGCAGAAGAAACCTTTCACAAATGGTTACTACTGACTAGCATTGAGCTTCACTCCTAAAACTACAGTCAATACTTCCCTCTTGATTTCTTTCCCCCTTTTTTATTTCTAAGTTAAAACACATGCCTTCAGCCTATGCTGCTGCAATGCACAGCTGTTTCTAACAACTACAGCTACTAAAAGGCATTTTGAACTCAACACCACTGTCACAAACACTTGTTATGGATCGGTGTCAGTATTAAACAGCATGCATGTTCCTGGTCTTATAGGAAATGATCAAGTATTGAAAATAAAATCACTCCCTTGATGAAAGAAACGTCCTGATTATGCGAGTTCTGCAGCATGGACATTGTGTCCTCCTGGGAGGATAAGGCAGCAGGGGAGGTCCACATACATTCCTGTCAAAGCCCACTCAGACTGTCTGGGAGGGAATGTGTGTTGCTAAGGCATTCTTTAGGCTTCTAAGAGTCAGCATCATCTACAGCCTACGGCCATAAACTGCTCAAGAACGACAAGCATGTGAGTAGATAGATGCCTCCTGTATACATGTGCACGTGTGTGCTTAGAAATGCAAATGCAGTCAGCCTGGTGTTGCTTGACATCCTGGCCCAAGCTCCCCAAATATTCAAGACCCATTTCTTTCTCCCAGGGACAGAATCATGTATGAGATGAAAGCAGAAAGAGAGCAATGAAGACAGTTCCTCTCCATACACAGTGGGCTGGTTACCATCTCAAATAGGTCATGGGAGCCCAAGTTCAGAGACTGTCACTTGCTGTAGGAATATAAACCCACCGAGGGCAAGAATAATTTCCGCACCTTTGCCCAAAGTTACTTTTTTTGATCGCATTATTGAGGCCACTAACCAACTTTCAAAGCTAGAGCCACACTTGGTGTTTAGATTCTGTGGCAGCCCTGCATTACTGCGTGTGCCGCGGGACTTGGGAGCTGTTTATAACATGCACCCAGCACAGACAACTCACGTCATTTCACATCAAGTGCAAGCACTGCTTTGTGCTCAAGGAAACGGTTTCTACAGAAAGAGGACAGTGGTGCTACGTGAAGAGTTCTGTCCTTTCCTCGGGAACATGACTTCATTGTGAAGTGAGATCCTGAAGCCACAATAAGCCTTCCCCTAACAGGCGTGGAAGTAGAGAACGCACAAACAGAAATTCCATTATTCCTCACAAACACTTAATTTACATCCCAATAGGATTCGCAGACACTTGAGAGGTTGGTGCTTGTGCATGGGCTGCCTCACCGATAAACAGTCTGTAACGCAGCAGAAAGTGCCACCCACATTCAGAGCGGGCAGGGTCTGCTTGGCACGGCCGCCGCTCGGTGAACCGCGCACACCAACACCCCTAAAGCAAGAGGCTGATTTCAGCAACCCTTGGTCGCAAGTTAAGGCAGCCTCTTGGCACAGCAGGCTGGAGGACTGTTGCAAGTGACAGTATCTGATCTGCAGAGGGCATCGAGCTGATCTCACCTTTTCGGTTCACTGCCCTGCTCCCACCCCCGGTTTTGGCTGAGAGCCGGGCAGAGGTGAATCACCAGCTTTAACTGATGATCGCGGTTAATAAGCTGGGAAGGAAAGAACTCGCAACAAACCTATTTGCCCAACACAGCACCTTGTCCATGACCTGAAACAGATCTGAAGGGCTTAGGCTGAGCATACAATTATAGGATATGGAAAATTACCCTACATGTTGTTTGGCATAAGCACATTAATGTGATTTCGCTGCAGCCTTGCCTACCAATGCCTAAGTGTTTATCCTTCTTCCATATTGTCACCTCCACATTGGTTTTGATACAAACTTATGGCATACGAATTTTTAGAGTTCCATAATAGTAAATAATGGCACTGCACTTTATATTTTGCGAAAGTCTCAGGAAACAACTCGTGCTTTATAAAGTAAGGAAGACCTCAAGCTGCGTGACCAACAGGCTTATCATCAAGTAAATCCTCCCTATAAAATGTCTGAATACACCCTGCTCCAGCCATATAACCCATGGTTGCTATTTCTACTAAATAGTTTAGGTCATTAAGAAAAGTTTTGTTTTGGTTTTTTTTTTTTTTTTTTCATTAGTGCTGGTTAGGGTCTTATTAGTGGCCCACAATAACTTAAAAATAAGCAAGTGACATCATGCTTAAGGAGCATACATCCAACTCACTTTATATAGGAAATATTCCTGTATTTAGGGCCTTATCTCTTCACTGTACATGGTAGCTAACAAATCCTTGTAGTAAGGTTGACATGTTATCACTGCCAAATGTTACATCTCCCATCCCCCAGCTGGCATCAAATGCACAGAGGACTTAGATCTCTTCAGGGGAGCAGGAGGGCACATCTTCAAGCCTCATCTCCATCCCCATGTGAATACATACAGAGCTCCATACTGGGATGTGATTTCACACCCCACACAATAGGCACAGGTCTGTATGGAAGTGCATGACACAGAACTAAGTCCTTTGCAAATTCTCTCACCACGACATCAATGAGGGCAGCAGCTACAACACTGCAACAAGGGTTTGATTACAATCAAGTCTAAACACTGAGGTGCTGCAGCAACAGCAACCACGGTGTTCAACTTGTCCCAGCCAGATCAGAGAATTCAGACTTCAATACCTGGCAAAGGCAGCAGCACTTGAAATGCCTGAGACTGGCACTCCACGATAAAGGACATATCATAGCTCAATCAGCTCCCAGCTCCATCAGGAGCTGTGTTCACCCAGGATCAAATGAGGCTGTCCCACACTGCAAGGTTCTCAAACACAGCAGCAAGCACGTCAGACTGGGTGAAGCACTACAGAGGAATTGTGATGTGCCCAAATGCAAAGCACCAGTTCATTCTCCCCACCCTCACATGCCCCCACTGCCAGCCCTCACAACAGGCTTCACACACACTCAGCTGGGCATGTGTCCTGTGCCTTGTCTCCTCCCTAATGGAAGCTGAAATCAAGTAGGCCTCCCCAAACCAAAGATCATTTCAGCTCCAGTGCACTGCACAACACCAGCTTTGCCTCTCCCATTTTACCAAGATGGCTCTTTCCCTTCCCTGCCGTCCCATGGAGGACTGGCTGCCATCTCTGCTCCAAGTCCCTTTCTCCGGTCCCAGTTGTACAGTTCTCTCCCTAATGGCACCCATCCTTACTGTTTATCCCCATTGGGAGACAGCAAACAGCACGCAGGATCAAGCCAGGTTGGTGTGTTGGTTTCCTTGTGTCTAACGCACCGTTTCCCCTCTCCGGAAGTCCCAAGGTGTCCCTTGGACACTCCAGTAGCTCATGTCCTCCCCCCTCAGCAGTGCCATGTGTATCACCATGTTCTCCCAAACATTCCCGCTCTCAGAAAGCATTCATTCCCCATTTGGACAGCTGCTGTTTAGCCCATTAAAACCAGCAAAACTGAGTTGTTTTGCACTCCTAAGGGTAAGTGAGCAGTCGAGGCTCCCCACAGCCCCGCTCACAAAGGGTGGGCTGTGCTGGTGCTCCGCTGCTCTGACTTCCAGCACTAGCTCCGCGCTTCCGAGACCTCTCTTGCTGATACACAAGGAGCGGTCAGAGATTTGCATAATGTATTCCAGCAAGTTCAACTGGATACAATAGTGTAACAGAATCCAAGGCAGGGTAGTAATAGGGCCACACAAAAGAGCCACATACCGCCCAGAGGAACAATTCACATTCTTTAGCTAAAAAACCCTGTGTAGATATGTTCCCAGGTGATGACTGGATAGAGTTAATGGTCTCAGTGTCAGTTTAATTTTGTAATTAATATTGGGCAGCCATGTAGAATCTGAATAACACTTGTGTGTCAAAGACTTGTGAAGGTCAGGCTGATGCAAGTGGCATTGGTTGCCTCAGAGCTACTTTTGTTCCCCTGCAGCTGGTGGAGATGTGCCCTGTGTTACCTTCATCCATTACCACACTGTTCTGACTTACCAATGTTATTCTCATGTTCTTGGGAATGGCCTCAAGCATTACATTTGCACCCTTCGTTTTTAATAAATCCATATTTAATTCAATGAGAAAAGAAACAAATCAAGAGGTAGATTATTTATTTCCTATACTGTAATATCTCACCAGATAAACATGGATGGAAACTCCATTTTCCATACCAAGTGCATGCCTAAGCTGTAGATGCAGCTAACTCCCCATCACTCCTTATTAATTCTTAGTATCTCTGAGTCCACTGGACATAGTTCTTACTCTAGTTTTCCTTCCTTCCCCCCCCCCACCTGTCACTCATGGGTCAGAAGGGGAGAAAGGTCAAGTATAACCTCCCGTAAGGCTGTAAAATCTCATACAACAAACTACATCTGTAGTTCAAACATACCTTACAGATTGACCATCTCAAATCCCAGAGGAGAAAAATCTACCCATGTACTACTTCATGGGTAACATTCAGCTGCAGTTATAAACACAGCACTTCATCTATACTGGCCACTTCTAACCTTCTGAGTCGATTATTTCTACTGGTTTTGTCTGGAGAAACCACACTGGGATACAGCTGCTGTACTCTTGACAGCAAGTGTTTGGAAGATGTTCATAATTTCAAGGCAGATGAACCCGTTCTCAATTTCTATTCAGTGTACAAACTTTGGAAAAGAAAGCCACCAGGTAAGTAATACAGACATGATCTTAAGCTTTACATATTTAATAACTTCAGTTGTCATTGGATTAGTTGGGCTTTGCAATGTCACAGCACCCAGGCCTGTAGGCAACACTACTGGCAGGGCAGGGAGAAGAACAACCATTACCTGTTACCCATTATGTTGGGACACACCCTATAAAGAAAATTCTCTTTATATTTCACAAGGTTTGGCTGTCTCAGAAGCGATGACAAATCCTTGTGATAAGCTCACTCAATAATTGTCTTTTTAATTCTCCATTTGGAAGAGAAAGCCTTTGGCAGTAAGTTCCTGATAATCATTGTGCCAAATTTTTCAGTAAGAAAAGGACTAACACTGAAGTTATAACAATAACAGAGAAGATTGCAGCATCTTCAAGTTTTGCTTCTACTTTTTCATTGTTTGTTTTCATGTACTCTCCTTAGTATAGTGACATAGTAGAACAGGTACATACCTGAGAACAAGCATATATTAGTGCCACAGAGTAGTTAAAGCACTGTTAGTATCACAGAGGCAAAGACAAATCATAGAGCAGGGAAGTTCCTTTTGCTGCCTTGTATGCATAAGGTAGAGTCCAGTGTTCATTTACAGAAACTGATTCCAGGCATTCAGTTCCAGAAACAATCAGTGCCACAGTCACCTCTGCCTA
This sequence comes from Pachyramphus minor, assembly GCA_013397135.1. Lineage (NCBI taxonomy): Eukaryota > Metazoa > Chordata > Aves > Passeriformes > Tyrannidae > Pachyramphus > Pachyramphus minor. The sequence goes on from VYXB01000534.1 coordinate 19,562, forward strand.
TTAGGGGATTAAGTTGCAAGGAAGGGTTTCTTCGTGACTGCAGGTGGCACTATCACTTTTTTCTGTAATTAATAATATGACCAACGTGTATTTATGATAACACTATTCAAGGCAAAGATCTAGATTTTTTTTCATACACTTGCCATTTTTTGTTGTTACATGGACCAACTGTGCCATCTTTGCTAAAGGATTACACAGAGTTTACTAAAACGTAGCTTAATACACAAAAAAATATCAATTCTAGAAACAAGTTCTTTGAAACCAAACCGGTGCTGAACAGTCTAAACCAGAAGTGGACACAACACAACAGACCACTTTCAGCAGCTGAGCACAGGGAGATAGACAAAACATTTCATGTTTGACTGATACTGAACTGAGAAAGAGCTTGTCTCAGGTTACAGCATTCTCCAAAGTGATCAAGCTGCCTTCCTGGCACAAGCCCAAAGCGAAGGAAGAACCACCTGACATGGAGTTGGAAGGCTCTGCCTCTCCTCATTAAAGACTCACATTTCCTGTTCTACTGAAAGCAGCACCCAGAAGTGCATTCCTCTGTGCTCAAGTTCAAGATAGGAGTTGGCAATGCTTTGGTGAGCATCTCAAACTATAAATCTAAGTGACACATTAAAGGACTGCACAAGAATTGCAAGTTGCTAAAGTTACTTGGGGAAAGTAAGTGCTAAGCAGTGGAGAGCACTGCCCAGTGACAGTCCAGAATATATGGAGGAGGAGACAGCATTTGAGACAGGTTTGCAGTGGGTATTGTGACACCACTGCCAGCAGTCAGACATGTCATGTTTGATTTCAGACCGAATTCACAAAATTAAGCAAGATTACCAAGATATCCTGAATCACACTCCATTTTCCCTTAGTTCTTCACAAAGAAAATAAATGCACACTCCTTGCTCCCTAAAAAGCCACCACCCTGATACTCACGCAGCTTCTACCTGATGCTGTTTCACAGGGTAATTGCTTGTATTCCTGCTGCTCATGCATTTTTAGCAATATCTGATGTATCCTGTCACTGTGTTTTTTCCCCAAAGTAGGATTGTGTTAGTTTGAATTTGCAGAAAGCAGATTCCATCAGGTTAAGACCTTTCAAGAACTTCTCTAAATTAGTTTCAGACACATTATATATCTCCACAGAGCCAAAGCTCTACCATTGTACATTTGATCTCCAGAGGCCTGCTGCATTTTATGGATTAGCTGGCAAGTCTGAAAGCAGACCATACCCACAGCACAAATGTTCTTTGAATCCAGTGATCAGACATGACACCAGGAAGTAAGGAAGCTCATTACTAAGAGCCTCAGATTCACAGAGATGACTTGCTTTAAAACTCATAGGGAAGTGCCTGCCACTACTCTTTCAATCAGTTCAGTGTTGCTTTATAAGCAAACCAATCAGCCTTTTTAACATTGATGCTCTCTGCTGCTTTGGGATCATTGCAAATAGGTATCATCTGCCCTGTGATGGGAGGCAACAGGCATTCTGCCTACCTACTGGAGCCACTCCTCCTGTTCTTCCCATTTTGTAACTTCCCATAACTACGTCTGGCTGCTCTCACTGGAGCCCTGCCAGCTCCACCCTGGGCACAGAGGGTGCACAGATGTTTCCAAGGCAGTGCTCAGCAGACTGAAGAGAGGTGTCCCTAAGCTGCTCCTAATGACAAGTCAATGAGAACAGCTCTATCAGGCACAGCAGAGATCAGGACATTAAGAGGATCCCTACCACAGCTGGAGTTGTGATTGGTGCCATGAGGGAACACAAGCAAAGTGCCAACCTCAGTTACTCACAGCTGTCAAGGCAACTGCAAAACCCCCCATCTGTTAAGAAACCCTCTAGTGCCATTGTGCCTGAACAGAAGATTTCAGAATGGACTTCAATAGCTGTACAAACTCTGTGAAAAAGGTCAGCAACCAACTTGGAAATGCTGCTACAGAAAGGGGTGCCAATTATTGCCACTGCTCTATCTGCAGTTACGTGGGGAAAAGAGTTAGAAGTATTTTATCCCTCTGCTGTTTAAGTGGTCTACCTGCTACCAGTCCCTATGGATCAGAGACTCTGCATCCTTATCACTTAACCTCCTTCCTTGTCATTGTGACACTCACTAGAGACTCACTGCTTAAAAACTCATTTTCCCACTATCAAATCAAACCCATCAGTGACCTTCAACATCTGTGGCCCCTTTCATTCTCCCAGCTCAGTTTTGTTTATTCTCCCCAGTCTGCCTCTTCCAGCCTCTCCTCCAATATTGGCATTATGAAGACAGCAGGAATCAGTACGTTATTGTCAGATGTATCCATGGCATTACCCAGTGCAGAAGAGAACAAGGAAGCCTACTCTGATTTACAAATTCAGCTTGAACTAAGTGTTGACAATATTAATGAAAAACTAACCTAGTAAGAAGGAAAGACCCATCCAGAACAGGTGACTGAATCCTCACTCCCCAAATACATCATCAGTTGGGGTTACTCCATTTCTAAGCCACTGATTTACGCTCCAGTGATCAGGAAAAGCACAGCCTCTCTCCAAAGTTACTCTGCAAGCAGAACTAGCAGGTTACCTTCATCTTCATTCTTCTTTTTTATAGTATTAAGTATCAAAAGCTCTATAACATGGCAGCACCATATCTACTGCAACTCCAAGCACTGTGATTTTCTGTCTGCATTCACAACTGCCAAGGAACAGCAGCAGTACCTTCACCTGGGCCAAGGTCTTTGAAAGTAACCTAGACAAATGGCAAGACAAGGAATTGTGGCAGTTTGATAGCCTAATGACCAGAGCCACTCTTACTGTGTCCCATTGCAGAGAAAAAACCCGAAACCATTAAAACCCAGGCACAGATCCACATAAGAAAATACCATGTCAAAGTAATTACATGGCTCTGCAAGAATTAAAAAATGAATCCATATTACCTAGTATTTGAACTCTGATACAGCCTAATTTGAGCCTCTGCCCAATATTTAAGTAAAATCTAGTTACTGGCTGGGAGATTTAAAACATGTGTTACCATAAGAAAGATCAGAACAGCAACAATAACTACCAGCATCTCATTTGCTCCATTGGATCATTTTATGATAATGAAACAGGACTTAAGGCAACCATCACAGCTACATCATGATTTGGAACCCATTAGTAACATCATACAGTATGTGTTAAATAATAATTTTAGTTCCGTTTTCTTTGCCTCATATATACACACAAGAAAAAGTATGTGCAAAAGCAATCTGCACTTGGCTAACTCATAACACAAATCAATTCTCCTTCTTGCATTCATTTCACTGGCTCCAGTCTGATTTACAGACTGAATCCCACCAGGAAAAGAGCAGCAGGAAGAAATATATGCTGTCACAGGAAGAAGAAAGCTTCAGTAGTTCAGTGCTCATTAAAGCTGCACCAGGTGCTCAGACCAGAGGGGAAGCTGTAACTGCACTAGATATACACTGGCTGCCCCACAGGATGGGAATTGTTCAGGTCAATACTATCAGTGTGCAAGTCTGTTTTAGTGACAGTATCCTGTGCACTAGAGATACCCAAGGAAGGGGCTCTAAGGAGACAGCTCTTTGGAGAACAGTTGCACTGTTATTAACACTTCACTAGCAGTAATGGTTGGTGTGATGGAGCAGCACAGCAGTCTGCAGGGCCAAGTAAACATCTCCTGGTGCACAGCAGGGCATTCCCCACAGCATAGTTCCCACCTTAGCAGCACTCCTTGACTTATCCATAACCAATGTCACACTGGTAAATCCCATTTGCAACAATCAACTGTGAAGTGTCACCACTGAAGTGTTTTTATGACACGCAGCATTGATTTCATACACATAACAGATTACACAAGCACAGAATGCCATTGCTACTTCTCACTCAGCAATACCCCCTTGCAGAACCTCTCCTGTTCTTGTTCCTATTAAAAGACAGATGATCATTATTTACAAAGGAAGTTGCATCCAACTCCATTGCCCATCACTCAGGAATTGCACAAAACAAACATTTAGCTGTCAGACTCACATAGCCTGTTTCTGAAGATGCACCAGGCAGCAGGGTTACCTCTCACTGGATTGCAGAACTTGAACCCCAGAATTACCTTTTACCTATCAAGAAAGTGCATTCATTAAAGACCCTTTGCTTCTGCCTATTTCTCCCTATATTTGCCATTTATCATTTGGGTTTTGCAGTAGGCTATGAATGAAAAAAGCTGTCAATCCAACTCAGCTGGCAAACAGCTGTGGGTGAAATTCAATGGATGGGCTTGGAGCAGACAGGGATTTCACAGGATCAGGTTCCAGATGTAAGCTGGTATGCTTTTCTTTGCAGTCAGGAGTGACATCTGAACTGGACTGTGTGTTTCTGCAGTTGCTGTACAGAAGGGACTCGCACATACATGGCTTGAAGTGTAATACACAAAGCAGAGCATAAGCAATTGAACAACAATGCAGCCACAGAAGGAACAGCCTTAGCAATAAAAAGAAACGTACGTTTGAAAGGGAAGACAAAAGGATAAGAAAACAATGCTGTATCATTTCATGTTAAATCTGTGTTTTTTCCCCTTCTCTGGAGGGCCTGGATGCTTTGTGCTATTTTAATGCTCAGGGTATTGTTTTCCACAAGCACTTGAATGAACACTGAAGGACAAAGGGATCATTCTGGAGGGTGCAGAGTTTTGCAGTGAGGCAGCCCTGCCGTCTTGATTCTGTTGATTCAGTGTCTCCTCAGATCAGGTAAGTGATACCAAGTCCATCTCAGCAACTTTGTGACTTCAGCTGTACTGCCACAGCAAGGAGGTCACAGCACCTCAGTGGTACCCACTGGTGGCCCACACCCAGAAGGTACAGCCAGAACAGGATATACCAACAGGTGAGCTACAACACTCCCATACCCACCCAAATACACATGCTAGAGTCCGCTCTAACTTCCCAAATTTTGCCTTCCAAGGAAGACTAAAAGCTGACTTGCAGATGCTTCATTGTTGAGCTGACCCAGATTGTGTTTTTAAACCCATTTGCTCAGCTGAGCTATGAACTGGCTTCTTTGGGGAGAGAGAATTATGCAGAGCATTAGAACTGATTATAAGACAGCTCCTTTCATTTCTGGGCTCGGACAAGTCCTACGATGTTAAGAAAAACTGGTCACAAAGATAAAAAGAGAAGGGAAAGCAATTAGCAGATTGTCACTTATCCCTCTTCAAAAGAAACAGTTTTGCAGCTTTTGTTGATAAGAACAAGCTACAGCCACATTTTAAAGGGGCTCTTAGCAAACTACTGCAAATGACAGGGACTTCGGTGTAAAGGCTCATGAAAGGTTTGTGCTTACTTTAAAATCTGAATTTGTGAGAAATACTTGCCTATTAGAGTGAGGTGAGAAACATTATTAAGCGATCAAGAAAAACGTGAAAGAAAGGACAGTACAGACTATGTAGAGTAAGGGTCAGAAAGTTACACAGAGAAAGGACACCTGAGATATCAACTGCTGCTTTTCAACCGAGTCCAAGAAAACAGTGAAACCTATTCCCTGACCATCTCCCTTGCAGTACAGGTAAATAAGTTACACATTCAAGGTCCTACTTCTTACTGAAGCTATGAATGGTGATGCGTCAGGCAAGGAGAACATACCTGATTTTACATATTCTGTCAAGCAGCAAGAGCTGTCATCACTAAAAAAGGGAAGACCTGCCAAGACACGCACTGGCTAAATATAGGTATTATAGTGATAAACCAGCAACACATGTACAGCCAGAAACAGGCAATGAGAAACCTTGTTTCAGGATGTCAAGCACCAAATTGACAAGGCACAGAAAAAGCAGATAATAGAATTTATGTTACTATGTCAGATAGAGAATAGTACTGAACACTGCAAGTCTTATTATCAACATGAAGATACACACCAAAAAGGCCCAAACCAACAAAAAAATGAATCCAATTTCAGTCCAATTGCTATTTTCCTCATCAAGTTGTTATTCAGGGAACAGTACTTCCTTATTTATGTGTATAGATTTTTCATGTACTGTGAGCAAAGGCAGATGTTCAGGTCTCTACACTGCAGGGAAGAGCAGCCTGTGCTGTAACCTGACAACGAGCACTGCTGCACCCAGAAAGTCCACAGGTTTAACATTCTGTCCTCAGATTATTTGTGTAAAGCAAAGAGCAGTGTCAACACCAAATGAGTGGCTCACACAGGGCAGACTCCTGTGGGACATGTGAAGTGCCAATACTGAATTTTTTGACTGGGATTAAGGGAACATTTGTGACAATGGAAAAGGAAACCATAAATAGTACCTGTAATTTGATCTCTTGAGGAATCATGTCCTTAAGAATGGTCACCAGCCTTTAGACCAAGGGAATATGTCCAAGGGTGGGAAGTGGCCCAGCCATTGATGCCCAAGGATGACTGTGACTACTGAGGTTGACCCCAATCCAACACAGTGACTTCAAAGACCATGGCCTGATGCATCCCTTTGAGTCTGTTCTCTTCACTCCCTTTCTTCTCCCAAACCATAGCAGTTCTATCAAAAAAAAGGATGCACAGGTGGCCAGATACTTATATTATTTAATAAAAAACTCAGGTTCATTTTGGGGTAACAACATAACCTGCCACAAGAAAAAAAATAAAATCATGTAACCTGCAATTTGTTTCCAGCAGGGCTTCTCTCCTCTGGCATACACCACAGCTGTGGGAAATACATCCAGACAAATCAAGGACTGCACCCACTCGGCACTACAGACTCCCAACACAAGCACATTATCCCACAGCACTGGAAGCCAACAGGTGACACTGTGAGCAGTTTGATCATTGAATACAGTATCTGTATCATGGTGAATACAAATAACTCCTTCAAACAGCAGCCACCTCCACCACAACCTGGTAACCTTCATGAAAAGCTGCATCGTGTTGTCTTCAAGTATTAATAGTAACATAGCTGAAATAGCACCTAAAATTCCCAGTGTTGGGAGACTGTCTACAAGACCTCCAACTCCTCAGTTAAGTGGGTTTCCAACAAGGATCACTATTACTTGGGCAGTTCTGCTATGAAAACCTGTGAGGGGATGATTAATTTGAAGTTGGCCTCAGGTCTCTTAAAAAGGGCCTGGAATTAAAATTTCTCCTTCACACACACTGCAGGGACAGCCACAGCAAACTGTTCTCGAGAAGCCCCATCCAGATACATTTTAAGCCCCATCCAATACAAGTCTCCAGATGCCTACTCTGCTTCCCTACTCCACATCACTACAAGCAGCAGTAATTAACAAGTAATTATGGCTGAGCTTCAAGTCTCCTGGAAGATTTTCAGCTATTTCTCTCAGCAGCAACTCAAGCCAAAACTACAACTACCCCCTAAAAAAAAAAAAAAATAAGGCAAGCAGAGGTGATCTGGAGGGCTGCAGGATATCCCAAATGATGGTCAGTCTGAGGAATGCTTTAGTGTCAAATGCTTCACATTTGACACTAAACTACAGTCACAGAACCTCCAAAGCCAAAGTATTTTCAGCCTTTGGGTTTGCAATGGCTACTCCTTGGGAAAAGCAGCTGTTAGAGCAGCAGCTTCAGTTCAGGTGTTACCTTCCCCTTACCAGTGAAGTCAGAGCAAGACTGGGCTTGGAGGCCCACACCAGGCCTGCCTAGATATGGAAGCTCCAATAGGCAATGAAAAATTTAGCACCTCACTTATGTTGTAGGGCCTGCACACCTACAGGACCCACATAATTTGCATCAGTTGCTGATAGTGGTCTTTTCAGTTTAGGTATCTAGTTTAAGGATCAGTAGACAATTAACAATTGATAACCAGCTCAAATAGCTCACTTGATATCTCTGTCTGAGGCACACTCCCGCTCTGGCAGTGTCTCAGTTCACTCAGCTACACTGAACAATAACTCCAAATCAAAACAGAGGCAGCTGCACTGACAATGTCAATAAGAAAACTGCTTCAGTGCTGCCTTAGAACAATGAAATCAAATAAATCAGCATTTATTGGCTACATTTCCTTTAACCTTGAAGCCTTATAACATCCTCTTCTAAACAAATTATTAGAAGTAGCTAATAGTGTTCTGCAATGCTTGTGAATTGCTGCTTAAGTGGATTTTAATAATTGAGAATGGAAAGTTTTATCACTGTGCGCTAGAACCTTGTCAGGATGAAATGCTGGGGAGCCAAAATTTGCTTTAGTTTGGTGCTCTATCTTCATTTCATTAGCATGAGAGCGAGTTCTAGCCCTTGGGTTTCTTCTAATTTAATTATTTAAACTATCTAATAGGCTTTTTAATTTTTCAAGGGCAATGCGTGAGGTAAGAAGCAATTTGGTAAGCAAAATAAAAGGACAAGTCTGTTGGTACATAAACTACATTGGGCACAAATCAAAAGGCAGTGTGTGCATCCATCATGGAATCACAGCATGCCAAGCAGCTGGGAGCTCATGGAATCTCCTACATACCCCTGTTCCTTCCTCCCTGATGGAACCAAGGTGCCTCACTCATTAAAAGGATGCAGGTAATGTCTCTGCAACCTCAGGATCATGTTTCTGGAGCAGAGGTTTAAGAGCCAGTTCTTCCAATTGAAAACAGTGGATGAATTGGCCCCATTATATAATTTTCATCTCTTCACCCATCTTCATTTAAGAAAATGAAAACGTAAGTGATCCTTGTGTCAATGATCATGAAGAACAAGAAAATGCAACTGAAAAAAAATTACCTGCTCTGATGATGAAAATTCCACTACACACATACCAACTTCACATCTCCCATTTGTTTTCCCTTCTGCAAGCACAAGCAATTCCTGCCTCATGAAACAAAGGATTTCATAAGGCAAGACTAATCCCTTTTAGGAAAGAAATTAGAAATAAGAAATTGCTTGGATTAACCAGGCCTCACTGACCTTCCTTCATGAATAAACAAGGAGCTTTTCCCGAACTGAGAGAGAAATGCCTCCTACACAAGGAACTCTTTGTTGTCAGACAGAAAATGCAGTGCAGAACCAAAGCACTTTGTTCTAGGCTACTTGCACCTAGCACTGGTTTTACATCTTGAACTTCTGGAGGGAAGAATTAACCCTCCCAGGCAAAGCAAAACAACACTCATCACATCCAAGTCCCAAAACCTAAACTGAAACATGAACTCCATGGAGCACATTTGCCTTGCTGAAGCTCCTGACACAGGGGTGGATTTCATCAAAAGGGGAATGCACTTGTTTGTTTTTCCTCCTCTTTGTTTTGGAGCTTTAAAATAAGATTCAGGTCCTTTTTGCCCTTCCCCTGCCCCCCCAGCTGAATTAGAGTGGGAAGGCACTAAAACTGCAGTAATTACAGTCAGTAAAATGATTTAAAAATCGGAAATCATACCTTTCTTCCCCTCTGAAGGCTAGTATCTTCCTTACATTGTTCCTTTTCCACTTTCTAAATATTTTTTAGGCAATAATAGATTTCTACTTCACTACCTCTTTGAATGTGTATAGAAGCATGAAGTACAGCACAACACCTCACATCATGATCTGCCCAAAAGGTCTACAGAAACAAGTTATAGTCATGGTTTAGGACACTGGATAAGAACAAAGACAGTAGAAAGAAAATGCAGTAGCGTTGAGGTTGCTCCTGTTATTAATGGATTTAATATTTCCCAGCATAAGTGAAGTTGGTCATTAATTCTTTTTCCTCTGGAGTCTTCAGAAATATTTGTTTGCAGTTACTAGAAATTTATTTCAACAATATTTTTGAGGCAAATATTTCAGTTTCAAAAGAGAGCACTGGTAGAGAGAGATACCGCGTTTTCTGAAGTAACCAACAGGTTAGCAGGAAGAGGGGCTTTTCCAAAGTAGGGAAAACACAAGGAATGCTCAGCTCTTCATATATCAGGTCCCATGACAACATGGCAGCTGTCATTTACAGAGAAATTCAGGCTTCCAAGGAGCATTTATTCCCAAAGGTCCCCTCCATGGACACCCTGCAGGATGTGACAGAATCCACTTCAAGGTTACACCTGTTTCTCCAGCCTCACTCTCTGCCTCCAAGCTTGCCATGTATTTTGACAAGAGATATCTTAGCTCTGCTTTTTGGGGGTGAGGTTTTGCTGGAGGGTTGGCAGAGGGAAGGAATGAAGAAATACCCCACCCTGTTCCACCAGCATCTCCTGTTGCCAAGGTGTTACCTACATCATCTTCAGTCTATACTTAGTGCTTGAATTACAAGCATCCCTCAAAGGATCAGATGCTCATAGACCTGCACTGGGGAGGATCAGGATGGAGCAGCTTCTCAGAGTTGATCTCCTATTTAATTCCTATTATTCAGAGCATGACACATGGTTATTATTAGCAGAGTGTAGTACTGACATGCTTCAGGAAACTTCTTGGATCATCACATGATCGTGACAAACACAACAGGGGCAAAAAAGCCAAACTGATTTAGTACTGGCACAGTAACTTTTATGTATTTGTAAGCAATGCTGTAAAAAATAGATTCTGCAAGTTACAGGGACCAAGTACAACATGCTGTATATAGCAGTTCTTAAGATAATGAGCTATTTTTGGCTGGTGCAGATCCAAGTTACAACACAGATAAGGAGAAACAGAAGAAAATCTGAGATACAGTTCATTAGAAATCAGTCAAATCAGATGAGAATTACAGGCAGAAATACTCTGGTAGGAAAGCCACCCATCAGAAAGCCTACCTCAGTTACTCCTAAATAACACACACAGTTTTCCTTTCCCACTTCCAGCTGGAAGTTCTCTCTTTTCCAGGGCCACTGACTACATGTTTCTTCTTGGGACCTCATTTTCTTCTGTTACTGACCATGAGACCTGATGAGCAATTCTGGGGTTTTGGCCAATGGCTGTTTTTGAAGTCCAAATTTACAAACAGCATTGGAAAATCATCTCTACAGCTGATAACTATTCAACTCCCATTACACTGTGGCATCTGTATCAGTAACAGGCTGAGTATTCCTAAGCAGAGGTTATGGGTAGGAATTCTGGGCTGTTGTGATGCTGAGCACACCAGAGCTGGATTGAACACAATTATGATATAATGGCATTGTTGACAAGACACTTCCGTAATTTTAATTGTTGATACAGCTTCTACACAATTAGTAAGAGACTACAAATTAGCTCTGATTGACTGTGAGTCACAAGAACACGACAGGGCTTCCATTACAGCTCCAGTAATTTATCAATTCAAGATAATTAAAGCTAACACCAAAAACCCCCACAAACCAAGAGTCTGCCCAACACCTTTACATCTACTCAGCCAGGCAGATGAAATACACTGAGTCCATTTTTGTTGCCTAAGATACACCTTAAACAAGTAAATATTACATCATTTTATCAATGGTTGTTTGTTTTTTAATGGGTAAAGCCATGAGGATTGTACTTTTACTTACAGAAATATGAACTTTACACCTTAATTACCATCTTAGTTTCCTTTTTTTTTTAAGAACCTACATGCCATGTTCTATACCATGCATTGTTTTCTATAATATTGCATTTATATAGAGTATTGGCAACATAGCCCCTCCTGAGTGACAGCCCTTTTCCTACCAAGGAGGAGAAGTAGGAAAAATGACAAGCTGTGTTTTTAACTACATCACTAACTCCTATTCCCCAGCAACTTGGATTCCAAGGCAAGTTTGGTTGGAACAGATTGGATTTTAGAAACGCAGCTAATGCATGTTTTCTGCAGTGCCCTGACAGTGCAGTGAGTTCTTTGGGGCTTTAGTTGCTTCTTGCACTGCTAGGAAAGGTAGTGCACACATAATACAGGACATGACTTACCTGCATGTCAGGGCACTGCATGTTGAACAGCAAGAACACCTGAGAGGATGCCACCTTTTTCCAGTTTCACAGGCCATATAACTTAGAGTTGCACACTCCCTACAAGGATTGAGAGGTATGGAAGCCAGATTTCCACAGCAAAGTAGAATAGTGTTAGCTCTGCAATGAGAGCGTATTCTCAGTAGATACCAAGATGGATCTCCTGTTATAAGGGGAACATTACTAAGATGCAAGGCTTGCAAATATGCTACATAAATACACAAAAAGGTATTAAGGAGTATTAAAATTAAGAATTTTAAAAGCTTTACATTGATCAAGTGTTTCGTACACTGACTAATTCATCACACTGCCTCAAGCCCTCAAGTCTTTAAACTTGAAAAGTCTGTATAAATAAACTAAGTCTGCTAATTCCTCAAATAACTTTGTTTAAAATGAAGACATACAGGCCTTTCCCCCTCTAAAACTAGTTACTCATAACTTGATGTCATTTGCATCTTCTGACACCTTCCAGATCTGAAATAATACACACAACCTAATCCTTTACTAAGACACACAAACAGTATGTTTGTTATGTCAGGTCAAGAAATGCGTCTGACTATTTTGGGGTTCAAATTTAACTTATTAATAAAGTAATACATTTAATTACAGGGAAAACAACTTCCATTTAATTGTTACCTTGCAACTTCATATGTCCTTAATTCCACGTAATTGTGATTAATGCATAATTTATATTTATCAGCAGTAACTGCTGATGTAATTGCATTTAATTATTTCTGCAGTCTTGACTTATCTCAAGTATCTCACATTGGACATCATGATAAGTTCCTAATTAGAACAGAAAACCTATTTCAGAAAGGTATCCTGTGGGCTGGATGGAATAGCCTGAGAGGTGCTTGGAATCACAGCACGGTTTGGAAGGGATCCTTAAAGGGCATCTTGTTCCAACCCCCTACCGTGGGCAGGGACACCTTCCACTATCCCAGGTTGCTCCAAGCCCTGTCCAACCTGGCCTTGGACACTGGCAGGGTTGATGCATCCATAGCTTCTCTGGGCAACCTGTCTCACTACCTTCATAGTACAAAAGGTTTCTTCCTTGTATCTAATCTAAAACCACCCTCTTCAGTCAAAAATCATTGCCCCTTTTCCTGGTATTACATGCCCTGTAGAAAGCCTGCTTTTTGTCTCTGAGTGTCCTTCACACATTGTAAAGCAGTGATCAGGTCCTTACTCAACTCCCATATTCTGCCTTAAGTCCCCTGTTACTACTCCCAGCAATCCTAAAGACTCCCCTCATTCCCAGAGCCAGCCTGAATCTGCACTGGAAGCACTGGCACACACCCCAAGTGAGGAAGACAGGAAGGATGCTGTTTGCATACAAACAGTTTTTCTCATTACTATTAATATAGACAGAATAGGAGAGCTTGCCTAAACATCTTAATTCCCTGGAAGAAAAAAAAAACAACAGCTAAAGAAGATAGGGGTGTGAGACCTTGAGGACTGACCTCCAGGCTGCTGCAGTGCTGTGAGCAATCCTGCTACTCAAGCTGCTCAGATGAGGCTCTTCCTGCTGTGCCAGCAGTTCCCAGGCCATGCATCACTGAACTTCCAGAATGGATGTTTTTGTTGGTTTAATGGGGACCATTTGTAAACAAGCAGAACTGAAGGAATGCCATATGCATCATTTTCCCCCTATCCTGCACACAACCAGCTGTGCTTAGAGTAAGAGTGCAGCTCCATCTATAATTTCCTATTAACTTCACTAACACTTTTTTTTTTCACACAGAAACTATACAACAGTAAGAAAAGTTCCTGGACCTTAAATTCATGTGAATAGCTCAGGAGTGGACAAAAAAAAGAGCACCTTTTAATCTTGCCATCTGGGATCAGACAGCAATTTCTCACCCATGATAATTCATGTATTCCACCTAAGCTCCTTCTTTCTTTATTTCCCCTACTAATCAGTAATAAAACGCACATAGGGCCCAGACTTCTCCTAATGGAAGCAAATTGTGAAATGGTGACTTTTATACAGTTAGGTTTTGTAGGGCCATCATGTAACACTGTAAATACATTCCAGAGCCGTAACAGAACTCTGGAAGAACATAATCCTAATGAGGACAGGACACAACAGGAACTGAAGCTTAATTCCTCCAAACATTTGATATCTAATGCTCCAAAACCAGTGGATACTTGGGCTATAACTCAGACATCCTATAGCTATATTGTTCCTGCTCAACTTCCAGACTTCATTGTAGAACAGCACACAATTCTTTAGGTCCTGTGCCACCTTCCAGCCCTGCCTGGATGACATACTTTAGGCCATCTCAAATTTTTATTAAGCACTCAGCCACATTATTGCTATTTCAATATTCTTAATTCCTTTGTGACTGTTACTGCCTGCATTTTTACTCCTGCTCTACAAGTTCAGTATCGGATCAAAGACTCAGAGCTGCCATATACAATAATCAGGAATTGTACTTTGGATTTTGACTGATAGATTGATCTCTGAAAGTAACCATCACGTGTATAATAAGTTACTCATTAAAGTGTGATCTTACATCTCAGGTGGAATAACAGCTCTGCTCCTTCATTTCCATGCACTGACACAATTGGTCATGCCAACATTCCAGATTTACCCAGTAGGGAAAAGAAACTAACAGAAAATTAAGTAAAAACACTTCAGTTTTGCCATGATGAGTCACCCTGAGAGTTATCTTCCTTGTTATCCTCACACCTCACCCCCCAAAAAAGAAATCCCACAAACAAACCCCAAGGAAAAATGCAGGTTTCCAACTAAAGCTATGCAGGGCATCGTAAGCAAGAAAAATACCTTGCTGTACAGCTCACCTGCCTGAAGCACTGCATTGCTCAAACCTCTGTGCCCTCTGGTTATTATTTCATCTTTTCCCAAGATCATGTGATTTCAGTGTAATTAACCCAAATCTCTGGCATCCCTTGTGGATGCCGGCAAGCCTCCCGTTCCCTCCCTTTAGGGCGAGGCCGCCTTTGATCTGCCAAGAGCAGTTTCCCGCTTCCTAATGTACAGCAAACAGCTCTGGAGCGTTATCCCTCCCGGTGCAGCGGATGTGGAACTCCCACGGGAGCTGAGGCAGGCCCTGCACACAACCTGCCTGGGGCTAGAGCAGCGTGCCCTCAGTGAGCCCTGGCAGCTCACGGGAACGCACTGACTCCCTAAGCTGCAGATTCCATGCCCTCGAGCCCTGGGATAACACCTCCTGCTCATACACACACGAGAGTGGATTACAAATCCCAAAAGTGTTCTGTTTTTTCCAGCCCCACCTCCCTGTACTGTTGTACCTCTGGAATCAGCCTTGCCCGGGTTTGTCCCTGATATCAAAGGCAAGATAAGGAACAGCAGTCGGTGACAGAGAAAGCCAAGCTTCATGTCACAATATTCTGCCACTTGTAAAAACAGTTTAAGGTCCCAGGACAGGTCACCAGCATTTTAAAACCAGACTCTGAACATATTCACAGGAGGTAAAAACCTAAATCAGATGGCCTTCCCTTTCTTATTTAATTCTCCACAGTCCTTTTTAGTGTTTCCCCCACCAAATACTACCTAGAAAGGACATTTTGCAACAGCTTGGAATTCTCCAGAGCCCATTAGCACCTCCCTGGCCACTGTGGGACTTGAGCAGAGGGGACAGACTTGGTCTCTTCTTGCTGTTGGAAGGTATGAACAGAGAAATTGCTCCTGCAACATAAACACTTGGTTTGCACGGGAACAAGCCAAAGTGAGAGGTACAATATTCAGATAAAAACTCAATACTTCAGTACAGCTTATTCTACCAGATGTGCCCATCCTGCTCATCAACATACTTGACAATATTTTTAGGACTATAAAGAAAAACAAAAACAAGTCCTCAGCAATTACAGGTGTAACAGCAAAACAGTGCAAGCTGAGAGCACATTAAGCTTTCCAGTCCAAGTATATTGAAATGAGAGGTGATCTGTAGCTCATTCCTTCACTTCATAGAAATCAGAGGGGACTGGGGTCCCTGATTCCACCCTCTGTATCCAGTATCTTACTCATCTCAGTCCTTACACCAGTTTGGTTCTAACTAACTACACTTAACCTACAGCCCAGAGAGTTTCCTCTACCCCACTGCACAAGGTCAAGTCCTACTGAGAAATAACACCTTTCAACAGAAATAATCCCACAAACACAAAAGCTTTGTCTTGTCTTATATGGATGTAAATCAGATTGGAATCAGTTACTGTGAGGTTTGTGTCTGTACAACCTCATAGGGCTTGTTTCTGCTCTGACACACCTGGTTACCAGGTGTTAGACAAAGGATTCATCAGTCTTCAGGCATATATATACATATATATGGCCCTGTGAGGAAGTTAGCAAGACACACAGCATGATTTACAAGGTAACCAGGGCAGACTATCAGTTAGTCTGCAGAGAGGAACACAAAAGAAGCAGGAGCACAGCAGAGCTCCAAGATTCAGGGGAACAACAACACCTTTAACAAGTAGAACTAACATCACCCTTTTATTACCAGTTTCTACTTTTGCATCTTTAAAGCAGATTTCCAGATAGTGGTATCTCAAGCTCTCAGAAAAGGCAAATCTNCCATCTTTAAAGCAGATTTCCCAAGCTCTCAGAAAAGGCAAATCTGTGCAGCACAGAGCTGGACACAGTTTAAGAATGAAGTCTGAGACCTAAGAGAATATCCCTCCAGGACTTACTCAGCTGTGTAGAGGCAACACCCAAGAAAGTACAGCTTATGAATGCTCAAATTCCATCTACACCTTGGAAACTCTAGTTTGCTTTGCTTGCTACCAACAGCACCAAATTCAAGGCAGGGCAAGGTAACTACAGGTTACCTGAAATATTCAGAGGTTTGTATTAAAAATAACCTTTTCCTAAAAAGCACGCTCTGACACTGGACCTGCAGAGGTTTTGGAAAGACGTGGGATTATCAATGATTTTTTTTAAATCATTTGGACAACTCACATCAAGATCTATTCTCAGACAGGTCCTTTTACTTTCTACTTACTACCCCAAGCCTGTTACTTTTAAGAGGTCTACAGGCAAGTTATCAAGTTTTTCTCTGAACATATCTAATACTGTAATTAGAAGGGGACCTGGTCATAGAGACCTCACATGAGAAACTGCTTTGTTGGGGAGAAATAGATGTTCCTTCTTTTGTTTCTTTTCAACTCATCTGACTAATGTTTCACAATTTTAACAGCTATTCTGTTTCACATATCTTTCCTGAACATATAGTTCTTTAATGCATCTACAGTATTTGCAACTACAGTATCTGTTCAGATATACGTTTTCATCTATATAGACACATAACACATTCAATTCAACATTAGATGCTTCTTCCTACTACAGAGTTAAAAACAGTTAACACAAGGCAGAGACAGCTGTAACGTCACACAGCATAGGCCTAAAGAAATGAACATTTTCAAGATAATGTAAACATGGCTACCTCTGATACTTTGCTACTAAAATCAGCTCATTTGTCCTAGATCAAACATACTTGTGTTCTTGTGTGAACACCAAAGTGAAATCAGGTAGGCAGTTACTAAATATGCTGAAAGAATGGGAGTTTACAGTAGTAAGATAAAAAAAAGAGAGGACCATGAACTTTACAGCTCAAGTTTAGTTTACTTAAGTCCCTCGGTAAACACAATTCTCTATTGTGTAGCCAAGCCATGACTACCAAAGCATCCTGTGGTTTAAGTTGCTTGACTTTGACCCCCATCACTTGCCTCAGGTAACACTGGAGTCTCCTCTGGTGAGAAGCAGAGAATCTGTAAGACTTTCCAGTATTTAATCTCACTGTTTGGATTGCTCCTCCTCCCATTAAGTGTATCTTTCAAATTGAGCAAGTTTTGAGGGAGCTGCCAATACGTCATCTGTATTCACATTCATTTGGAAGCCTTCAGGGCTGCTAGTTCACAGCTGTTCCATGGAAAAGTTTTACTAGACCAACTGATTGAGATCTCAAATAGTTTCCCAAGGTGTAGAAGAACAGAGAAAAAGCCCCCATAATCTTGCAGTGAGATGGAAGAGAACGTACATGGCACTATCTCAGAAAATACCAAAAGCACCATCAGTTTGAGGTCTGTACAAGTCTGAAGTACTTCCTGGAAAGCATGAACAAAATCAGCTCTTAGACTTGCCAAGTTTGTTACTAACAGAAATCCACTCCCTAAGAAGCATTAAATCATGAAACTGAGGCAGCAGTACCACGATACTCCTTAGAGACAACTGCCCTAAGGAAAAGAATAGTCATTATTTACCAACAGCCTGGCTAAATTGTGCTTTCTGGGGTCTTCCTAGTCAGAACAATAGGTATTAATATGAAATAATATGTTATTTCTTATGTTCATAAATATACTTGGAGTTGTAGTCTCGACTCAATAAGCTGTCATTGACCAGGCACAAACACCACACACTGCTGCACAGAGCCCCAGTTAGGGTGGATTCAAGGGTTCTCAGAGCCCTGCTGGGGAGGAGCAGTGCGGTGGAAGGGGCAAGTGGGCTTTTATTGGCTCATATGACCCGTTAATGAGTGACATTACAATCCTAGTGCTGTCTGGAAAACCTTGAGAAGTGTTATTTCCTGGTATTAGCTAGTAAGGAGTGCACAGTGTTTAACAACAGAGTCAAAGAACAGATACAACAAAAGCCTTTTAAACCTGTGTAGAAGTGCCATTAAGTAGAAAAATATAACGTAGTACAAAACACGTGGGGTTTTAGATTTCAGTTGCGCATTGGATTATTAAAACTTATTATCTTTAGAGGTCTAGACAATGCATACAAGTCAAATTAACAGGAAAAACAGAATAGTTTACTGAGAGAGAAAGCTTGCAGAGCTCCACAGGCAGAACTTACTTGTATTGCCCTAACATCAGCCTTCATCAAAAGAGCAATTTCATTCTTTTTGTCTGATAAGCTTCAGGAAAGAAGCGTTTATCCAAAAATACAGCAAGTAACTGACTTAGACATTCATCAAGGTGAGGTAACTAGCCATTCCCAGCCCCAGTACTATTTTAACTACAGGTAATGGCTAAGTCACACTTCCCTACACCAATGCATCAATTTAGTAGAGTTATGTCAGAGAGCCAGAGCTTAAGCCTTTAAAGCATAACTCATTTGGTCCTGCAGTGTCCCAGTTCAATCATTAACACCACAGAATGGCTGAGGTTGGAAGGAACCTCTGGAAGTTCCACTCTGATGCCTTTAGAGCAGAGTACTGCAGTGCTGTCCCAGGCTCACTCACACACCTGACTCCAACTTGGAGTTCCTTATCTGTACAGTCCCATAGACAATGTGCAAGATGTAACCTTATGACACCAAGTTCCTTTCCAATAAACTTCTGAAGCCCTGGATTCTCAGCTTGGGTCACCTTATATTTTAAGCAAATCAATGCCATTTTAGTAGTCAAAATATCAAGTAGTTACACATCTAGAACCATCTCCTAATGTTGAAAGCAGATCTCTAGAAGGTCAATTCAATAAAGTTTACACAGCCTTTGTGTGCCTGGGGATCTCTCGTTCCTGTCCCACACTGGGACAATCACTGTTCAATACACTGATGAGGACACCACCTCTACTTTTGAGCTGAACTCTGGGGCCTTTTCCTCCTCAACAGCTTCTCTGAATGATGCAGTGGAGCTATTTGCACTCCTTTGCAACCCAGCTAAGGAGAATACCTGAAATTAGTCATCTTGTATGCCTCAAAGATGGCTGGAAAAAGTTTAATGAAGAAATAAGTGTGTTTATGTTATTCTGACTGTACTAAGCTACGATTGCATTGCAGTAACAGTTGGGGAGGGGGAGTAAGTACAATTCTTACGTGGTATCTCAAAAACATACTGCTGGAACAGGTTTCTACAATTATTTCATTGACTACAGTGTTGCAGAGAGGAGAACCAAAAAGCCAATATCAACCCAGTAAGGGTAATTCAGCTTTGTAAACAAGTCCCTTACAAACACAGGACTTCAGTTTCACTTGAAACATCCCGATACAGATCATATATTTCTCTTACTAAAGAATTCAGTGACTAAGCAAAGGGCACCATGTTGGGAAGACAGTGTCTGATTTATCACATTACTATAATGGCCTTGACTTACTCATTGTTAGGATCACTTTTCTGTTGTGGTAACTTCAGGCAGCTGCAACCTTGACAGACATTAATCAGCATGTAAGGACTAACTCAATATATTATTAAAGTTTGAAGTTTATGCTGTTTTAAAAAAACATTTCTAGCAAAGCATAACATCAACAGATGTATATTCACTGGGGGATTCTCACTTGTACTACTCTCATGTTTATTTCTTCTTACACTGGCCTTACAGAATTTCCCTAGGATTCTCACAAACCACCATTTTCAGATTTCTCCCAAGTCAGTAACTGTAAAAAAATTCCAGACTAAACGCTAGAACAGTCCCAGTCACTTAAATCTTGCTTTGTTGACTTGCTTGTAGCCCAATAACTTGTGCTCACCTGCTGTTTTACTTGTAGAACCACGTTGGCTTAACTGTTTCCTTTTCTTGTGGGGAGGCTGACTTCTCTACCTGATTAAGGTGGATCTTCAGCACTTTTGGTTCTCAAGAATGAAAGAAGACTGAAAATGGGCTGATTTGTCCTGATGTTCTCACATTGGTCATAGACTACACCTCTGGAATTCCACTGGATATAAAATGCTGTCAGGGACATCACATCTCGCAGTGTGATTGAAAGTGACCCTTCCCCCAAGAGTTTGTTCTGTAATTTTCTTTATATATTTACACTCAATATAAAATACCTTTTGTGATGCACTCAGTTGTTAACAGTAAGATATGACTTAATGCTCACTCACACTCACCCCATGACAAGCCCCAGCACGCACCTGAGATTCATTTAACATTCAGAAGCATCCAACACACAGGAAGACTCCAGGCTTATCTATCAAGCAGCACAGCACAGAGATTGACCTAATACACGTATTGAAATGAAGTCCAAGAGTAATTTATCCAACACTAAGTTTAAGCTGTACAATAAGAGGACACTGCACCCATGTTCTGAGCCAAAATTGAGATAGTGCTCTCTGATATACTGAGTATGCTTTTGGAATACTTGGCTTTACCAGAGGTCCCCAGAAAGGCAGAGCAGCCAACTTCCTGTGTCAAGGAAGGCAAAAAAGAAGATATTCTTGCCAGGAAAAATGCACTAGGAAATATATGTATCTTTTTTAGCAAGTTTACTATAACTTTAGACTTGCTGTATTACTGTGATAGAGCTATGATGGTCTGTGGCAGCACTCATTTTCTTTTTGATACATAATCTGTAACAGCATCTGAGAAAGCCATTGTTTGCTGGAAGGAAATTTCATGTATATATTAAATTTTTCCTCCTACTGCTCATGCTAATAACATACAGTTAATCTTTGACCGTGCTCTGAGTTCTCACAATGCTTTGTCACACATCCAAGTGGTTTCCAAGGCATCCTTGTGAATCCAGAGGTCCACACCTCAGCCAGTGCCTCACCCTGCTGATGCTTGAGCTGGCCATGCATGGAGCAGAGGCACCTTTCAGGGCACTGCCAGCCCTGCCACTGGGATCAGGATGGCACTGACTGCCAAGGCAAATGCCAGCTGTGACAGTCCAGCCACTTGGCCTAAGAGGAAGCACATCAAGCACGATGGAGAGTTGTGCTTAGCACACATTTTTTGTTATGTATCTTTAATAAACAAAAAGGAAATATTGGTTCAGGCTCTTTATTGGGATTCAGAGTGAGTTTCCCCTACATATGACTGACCCAGTAGGTGACTTGGAGAGTTATTTACGACCCAGAGAAAGTTCCGTGGTACCAGTGCCTGATGTCCTTGGATATTGTACAGGGAAACTGAATGCTCAGCATAGCTCACATCACATGAGCTTGTTACTGTAGGATTCCTTTCACAGGATCACATATCAACCCTTTCCTTGCCCTGCAGAGCTCAAGAGGTAATATTTAAATTATTGGATTATAGCAGCAAGTTCACCCCTCTGCAGAGCCACTCAAACCTCCACTTAACCCTCACTCAAGTCTTTGCAGTATCACACTAAGTCACTATTAATTTCATGGTTCTGTCTTCAAATTCTCATCCTATTTTCACTCAAAATGTTTCAGAATTAAGGGGAGAGAAAGACTAAACATTTAGGTCCTGCTCCATCTCTCAGTTAGAACTATCTTCTTAAATATATACTTATATTAATACTTTCACATACAACACAGTTACAATTTTAATTGTATGATCATGAGTAATCATAAGTAAAAGAAGTTAAAATGGAACAACTAGAAAGATGGGTTGAGCTGGAAGATCAATAATGAAAAAAAAACAAAAAAAAAAAAACAACAGACCAAGTGGCCCAGAGATACCCTGAGTATAGTAGAAAGAAATTGCACAGGAATGGAAAAAAACATGGACTATGTTTAGCATTTTGCAGTTCTACTTAAGAGGTTTCTACCAACACATTCAGTGGTTCCCCCTCAGCTCTTGAAGGACATATAACCATATTTTTGTCATTTACACCAACATATTACCAACAACTCTGACTGCAGTGATTGTGAAAAAAGGTAAAGTAACTACAGTTTGTATAGATATATAAACACATGTGAGCATTTTATACCAAAGACATAAATATGGAACTACAACTTCTCTGGAGAATTACATGCTGAAAATACCCTCAGCCATAAAGCCATTTTAGTGCTCTGTGTCCCGCCCCCCAAAAAAAGAGAAATCACTGCAATGAGGCAAGTGATCTTTAAAATCTTATCATGCCCCAAATCCTTAGGCTGAACCTCATAAGATTTCTAAGTTAACTTCTGTGTCCTCCCTAACAGCTGCCATGCACTTGTGAGGACTGCCTCAGACACCAAATAGGCTCTTCAGAGGAAGACAGGTATCCCAGGAGCTGTGCCAATGCAAGACTTTCTCAAGAAATTCAGATAAATGATCCCAGCAACACAACTGCTGAGAGAGGCAAGGCTGGTAGGGACAGGTAGCCAGGCTATTATGCAAGGCTTTGGGCATGCCATCACACAAGGCTCAGGGAAATGTCACCTCTGCACTCACACAGCCTGTAAAATACCACAGTAAGATGACTGAGCACACAACAATCTCTTGCCTAATGTGAACCTTTATAATGGGGCCACACATGAGTTCTGCCCTGTCTGTAATGAGGAACATGAATGTCCCAGGATCATTACAGTAAATCTACAGACTCCTACACGCAGATGTTCTGCAAGATGGAAAGTGAAACAATTTGCATGCAATGATACACATGCAAGGCTTCATCTATATGATGAGGCTTTCTGATACAGAAACTTCAACTGCTTTAGGAGCTCAGAATTGAGAAAAATCACATTTCTGTGAACATAAAGCCTGCTTTCTTCTTTGGCACATATGTATTTTCAGGGCATTATACACCAGATAATTCCAAGGCATTTCTGGAAGTTCATCCATTTCTGAACACGAGTCTGTACATATTTTGTTTAACTACCCTGAAATATCAATAATGCTCCTTTTACATCAGTCTGAACAAAGGCACTACCAGAACACATTTGGGCAGACCTTTGCTAATAATCTTGCTCTTCTGAGAGCCATCAACACACACAGTCAGATTGGTGGACAGTCAGCATTTGTTAGCCTGGCTGCATTACAGTGGAACTGGACTCATGGCAATGTGTCACATCCTTCCCTTCTAGAGGAAGAGCAGCATTATGGAAAATGAACAAAATCAAACTTAATTTGACAGGCATTACACAAAACAATCCAAGAAAGAACAAGCAAAAAGAAGGCACCAATACAAGCATGATTGGGACATCTGGTTATTCATCAGCCACCACACTATGACATCAACCCCAGTCAGATATTGCAGACACCAGCACAGAGATGAAAATCAACTCACACTAAATAAGAAATTGCACAAAATTAATTGACTGACTTGCAAACAGACAGAACCCAAGATAGCAACACCCCACCCAACACCTCCACCTTGCTGACCCACAACGCCTTAAGTAAATTACTTGCTCTTATTTAGTCTTCAACCTGGTCAGAACCTGCAAGTCTATGAAATATGAGCTGGAACAAGTGATTCTGATTTACAAAGCAGGGTTTTTCCCCCCTGGTGTGTTTGTTTGTTTGGCCAATTTTTGAGGGGCAGGGATAAGAGCGTATTGTTTGGGTTGGGTTTATTGGTTTCATGGGATTCTTGTTTGTGTTTCTCATGTTGGTTTTTATTTGTTGTTTGGGTTTCTTGGTGGAGGGGTTTTGTGTGTGGTGTACAAAGAGCAGAATATCAGTACAATGCCAGGACAGCTCCTTGATTTTCAGGGCCAACCCGCATTGCTGCAGACCCCAAAGGTTCTCACACTTGACCAGGTAAATATAACCTGCCTACAACAGGAGGTTCAGGGCATTAACTCTCACTTCCAGTCTCGTATAGCTGGCACATCAATGAACATGCTATCTTAACTTCCAACCTCTGCCAGTAACTCATTGGAACAGATGTTAATCCATTTTCAACAAAGTCTTTTATGAAAATGTATGAAATTTCTTTGGAAACCTAGACTGAAAGGGAATTTGACTGTCAGAGGGCAGAAGACAGATGTTCCTTCACCCTTATGCCTACAGTGTGGGGCCAGAGGGTTTACAGGTTTTACTCATGTTTAACCTTGAAGATCTTCATCCAAGAGTCATTGTTCTCACACACACCCCTTATTAAAGTCTCCCATTAGACAAAAGAGTTCATCAATATGCCCAAGGTAGGGAAATTTCCTTGTCCTGCCCTTTGGAAGTTTAGTGACCCAGCAAAACATGCAATACAGTTTTAAAATGGAGCCAGTTAATATTCAATATTTGTTTGGAGCCCCAGTAACACTGACCATACTGAGTTGTGTGAGGCACCACAGCCACTCACCAGGCATGTGAGATACAGGAGTGCTACTAACTGCAAATATTTCCAGCTGAGTAGAAGCAGGGGACTCTGTCCAAGTTCTCATCTCTCACACTAAAGAAACAAAAGGCTTTCTTACTGTTTGCTCAGCTCCACATAAACAGTTTTACCAGCATAAGCTAGAACCCATATTATACACCACAGGTCACAGGTAACAAGTTGAATTTCGTTTTTATATGAAGCTTCAAAACATCTCAGCAACTCTTGTCTACAATTCACAACAGTCACTACATTCATCATCACCCTTGCCGAGTGTTTTGCAGATGCCTTCAGGTTTGTGTGATAATTCACACCTAATCATCCTTTGGAATCAAGTTTGAGTATTATTTCTAATCAACCCTTACAGCACACTAGGGGTTGCAAAAGAATTTGAGTCATTATCGGTATTGTGTCCTTACTTGTTACATAATAAAGAGAGAGTTTCATTACCTGCTTTGTTTGACCTCAACCTTCTTGATTCAAGCACCTTTTGCCTGTGTCCCATCTGCTGTGGCAAGAAAGGAAGGATCCTCTCTGATGGCTAAACCAAGATCTGGCGATAGCTCCCAGTTTCATGCTGTGAGGATACACCCTCTTATGACTTCAAACAACATTTATGAGACTTCTCCACCCCAGACCAACTGCCCTGCCGGTATTTGCAGTTTAAAGACAAGTGACTGTACCCTCCTCAAGCAGCAGGAGGTACCTACAGCTGTCTATTACTTGCCCACCTCTGTGTCAGAGATGCACACCAGTAGAGATTTATGGCAGAACTCAGTGAAGGCTTCATGCCAACAATGAATCCTGTCTCCACATGAACATATGTAACCCTGTAACCAACAGCTCTGACAGCTCAGCTTGAAACTGAGGAGTATTTTGACACCCTAAATTTTACATGTATTGTGTGCAGCACACTACTAAGAACACGGCACCTTTTTTTCTTTCACTTTTGATTCTTGATTTTACCACAAACCTGGTATCAATTGGTTCAAGACTGAATGCAGGTTAGATTGAAAAGTATTTCTAGAATCAACATTGAAGCTACTATATTGATCTTAGTAATTACATGCCATTTTTATGGGTAAAAAAAAAAGGACAGGATTTCAAACCTCTTCCTATTTAAAGCTGCTCAAGCTCATTTTCCTCTCCAAATACTAAAAAATAAGTCCAATTATCCCATGGTATAGGACAGGTCCATAATGATTTATCTGTTAAGATATATATTTGCATATTACTGATAGTTTTAATGAAATTGAAAGACACTTCTGGTGCTCTCTAATATGAGAAAGAGGGAAGGTAGTGCTATTCTGGGAGGGAGATATTTTCAAAGACCATTAGTCAGAGGGAACATTTGATGTAGGCAAGACAGCAAGGTGTGACACCATCTGTTCATCACTGTGGTTATCAGTGATAATGGAATTCAGTTGTTCATAAACATTTCTGTTTTGTTAAAAGAACACTGATTTTTGTCTTCAAGAAGTCAAATGACAATAATGGTCATTCCACTGTGCTGCATGTATTTGTATTTTGTTCAGTGACCAGAACAGACCAATTATTGGACCACGTTCATCCTGTTGAATGCAGGCTGTCACATGGATACATGAAAGCAGCTACTGCCAACCCTGTCACTAACACACACAACTCACTTCACAAATTCTTTGGTGGCTGCCCTGAATTCTCAATGGACCCTCCACAATTCCAAGCGTTACCTAGGCTGGAATCTGCTAAAAGTAAGGCTCAAAAGCATTTTTCCAAAGGAGAAGCAGGAGACATTTACCACAGAAGGCAGCACTGAAGCAGGAACAGAACGTATTCCTACATTTCTTGGTGAGCTTTTACCACTAGATGGTGCTTTCCAAGAGAGTCCAGCAGTAAGAGTCAGAACAGGCAAGGTCAACACGCCAGAATGGAGAGAAAAAAAAAAAAGCACAACAAATCTAACTAGCATCATGCCCTGACATTACTGAACTCACAGTCTGGGCCACGTTGGATTCTCTGACAGAGAAAGGGAGCCCTGACACACCCTGTCATCACAACAGGGACATGACCAACAGTGACGTATTAATGAATATTCCCAGCTCTTATTTGCTTCCAGCAAACGATACTGGGGCATGGAGAGAAGAAAATAGACTAGAGCAGCCTCTGGGCAAGCAGATGTCATTTGGAGAACATAGATGAATTACACTGCAAGTGACCTGAAGGCATCTCAGTTACCACCTGGCATAGTCCCTCCAAGTATAACACCATCACTGGGCTCAGCAGTCTGGGAAAAAAAGGAAAAAGTTGGTGTTTGTCCTTGTGAACAGTCATCAGGTTAGAGAGCTTCACTGGTTATTTCCATCATTTAGAACCTCGTTAAACTGTGCAGAGTTTGGCAACTGCCCTTTGAATGATGTTGCAGGATGTTTTAAAGACTCATGTAACACTGCTGTACAGACAACTCACAGGGCTGGAGCTTCAAGATGTGTTGTTTTGCCTCATGCACTAATCAGGTAATGAATAGAACATGGCACAGAACAAATATATACATTTTAATGTCAGTCTTTGCACTGTTTTATTGTTTGTTTAAGCCTGCCCAACTGAGACTCCTTGCACTATACGCCCCTGGTCGCATTCCACTGGAAACAAAGGCATATTTCAGGGAAGTACCTCTCACAAAGAGGTATTGATGAACCAGAAATCAGAGTCTGGACAAATGACCATTTTTCTATAAACACAGCTCTATTGTTTCAGCTTTTCTTCTTGCAGGGAATAAATATTTCATTATTCAAAGCAGTGGCTGAAAAGCAAACGACTCCTCCCCCTTCTACCAATAATCCTCCCCTCTCCACTCTAGAAAAACCCCAGTCCACGGTTTTCACTGTCCCCATCTTGCAGTATTTCTATTCATTTTCTCCACTCTTATCTTGTCCTCAAATACATTACTGGAGTTGAAAAGGGAAAGGCTAAGCCTATTAAGATGTACACAGTGATTTCTGTGGTAACTTGCCCACCACACAGGAACACCAGTTTGCTCTTTGCACTTGCATCATCTACCCTTAACTCTTAACCCCCTGCTACCAATGCCTTCATTTTCACTAATACTGTCCTTGTTTTGCTTTACTCTGTCCCTCAAGCTGTCTGCTCTGCAATGAGTTCTTTGCCAAGGAAGTGTTATCAGCTATTGCACTGATATGAAATCAAAGGGAAGAATCAATTCTGTCTTCCCTCCAGCCTTGGCAGATTTCAGGATCTGATCCAAGTCAGGAACATCAAGTCCAATTCAGCTGCCAAACGTGGTACTTCTGGAACTCACCTTCTGTCCCACATGAACCCCACTGCACCCAGATTGACACAACAGGCCCAGACTTGAGTACATGTGAAAGGATATTTGCACCCTGTCACCCCAACTCCACCCTCCAGCCAAGACAGAAGTGCAGGTGAATCTCTTCCCTCATGTCCTTATCTCAAAAACTAGCTGAGGGGAGATCTCATTGCTGTGTCCAGCTATCCAGTGGGATTGCACCAAGGAAGAGCAAAGCTCCTTTGGGAAGTGCCTAGTGATAGCATGGAAGGCAGCGGACACAAAGGCCAGGACTGGAAGAGCTGGCTACATACTTGGACAAAAACACTACCACGAGGGTTGTCAAACTGGCTGTGGATTCAACATCCTCAGCCATGTCCCAAACTCAAGTGATCAAGCACCCAACACTAATACAGGTGGTTCTGGGATTAGACCTCCAGACATACCTTCCAACCTAAACTATTTCAAGACTCCCATGCTCAACCATCTCTGTTACTGGCTGTAGCTACTCCACATACACACACACGATGTCCAGAACTGTGTCCCAAAACTTCTACAAGGGCAACATTAAGCAGCAGACTCTTCTTCTGCAGAAGGAAGACTCACTAAGGCTCCCAAATAGCCCAATCTAGATATGACAGTTCTGCAATGATTTTGCTACACTTCTCCATTCACAGCACAGAAAATCAAAAATCTCAATTAATCAGTTACTGAGTCTTGGTTCGTGATCATACATAGAAAAAAATCCACAATAGGACCAACCACAACTCTCAGTACAGATAAAGGAAAAATTAAACTTCCAACTGACCACACTTTGCTATTCCCTACCAAAGAACCAACCTCCAAAAATAGCTGGTAAAACTACTTTGCAGAAGTGATTATTACAAAATGATTTTTCTTTCCTAAACATACACTTTGGATTGGCTGGAGTTCAGTCACTACTCCTCTAGTAACTGAAAAATGGGACAAATCCAAGTGTAACAGGTCACTGCTCCAAACATTCTGATGCTTTTGCATATATTTAACACAGTCCAGGTACAAAACTACAATGAACTGATTTCCCTCAGCAAAATATTTGATGCATTATTCAAGGTTCCCAAGAGGGTTTTAATATAAGTGTACTCAATGAGAGACACTTAATACCTCCAGTTCAGTCACTGAAGGCTTGGTAAAGGACAAGATCCTGCAGAAGATCATTCATATGGGGAGGCAAACACAGGAAATGCACCATTATATGATAACATCAACACAGGACTGCAGAGATGGAAGATTTCTGTACTGACAAACAGCATCTGCTCTCCCCTGCATCACACATTAGGGCCAACATATCTGTCTGCAATTATGCTATTCCTATCCAATTTTGGTTTTCCTAGGAGATCATAAGCACAGATGGGATTACACAGAATCCACAGACATAAGACACAAGCTAATTAATTCCATAGCCAGATGACTTCCTTTGAGAATGTGTTAATGAAGAGACAGTGCAAGGAAAAAACCCAGAACATTAATACAAGGCAAAACTTCCCCTCCAGGAGAAGTTCACCTAAGTTAGGTATATAATTAAAAATTTCAGTTATCTTTATGGCTTGTTAGAGCTCTGATTTGTTAAGGTTACTCCTTTCTCTAGTTTTGACAGAACTGGAAATGGATTCTTGCTCTTCTTCGAAGTTTCTTTCCCATCCTTCTCTTGATATTTAGCTCACATTCTAAATAGAAGGGAAAATGGCTACACTGAAAACTAACAAGAGCAGCTGGGAGAGAAAATGTCTTTCAATTTGTTTTCTCTTCCAATGCCCCTCACCTACATATTCAGGCTTCCAGGCTGTCTCTTTTCTTAAGCCTAGGGACAGCATGAAATAGTTAAAAGAAGAAGAGGGGAAAAAACTTCACATTTTAGGATATGTTCTCAGATACACTCCTAAAAACAGATAAACCAGTACAGAATTAATATTTGAGTAATTACATGCTGTATTTGTAAGAAACTGTAAAGTCACTTGTGCAGAAGGGATAATGTAAAATTACACAGCAGGTATCCCAAAAAGGGTAGCTACAAAAGTAAGACACAGACTCACTTGCAAGTGGTTGTGGTCTCTTAAACAGACTTTGATGGTGGAATTGCAGAGTAGGGAGCATTTCTTAGATCTGAGTGGAAGAACTGACACCTACTGTGAAAAAACCCACCCATTTCTGCAGCATTTAAAAGAGAGCTTGATATACAGCTTTTATTACTAGGGCTGCTTGCAATCGAAGAAGAGCAGAAAATTGTCCATAAGGTGTATAGGAATGGATAAAGATGAAATAGGGATAAGGAAATTCTGTGAATATGTCTATTACAACAAAAGAGAACAGCTGAAAAAACTACTTTTCCAACTGAAGCACAGACATCTCCCCTGGTATTTAAAGCAGTGGATGGCAGTAATTTCAGCATGACATTCTACGAGTATATCAATGCTTGCAAAACGCAGACAGACATGCAAGTGAGGAACTCGTTTGGAAAATCTGGCATGAGGATGTGGTGGTGGCCACCGAGACATTGGGAAACAACTCCTTGGCATGGGGTAGGTACACACCGTGATTTGGGCACACTTCCCATCACACCCAGCACAGGAGTTCTGACAAGGTGAACCAGCAGTGCTGGTGAAGACCCACAGCTGTTGCAGTAAGTTCAGTACTAGAAGTTACTGACTTCCCAAAGCACTGCAGAGTGGTTGAGATCTGCTCATGGCACTTGAAGCACCACGTTCCCTCCACGCTCTGTGGACTCACATCAGTGACCACACTTTATTCCCTCGGCAGTTTTGATCAGTCATGCTGTTGGGTTATTTTGTTTCATATCAGGTTGCTGGAAATCACTACCAGGTCTCCTACCCCTCCCAGCTTTGTATAGAAATAAACTGATATTCAATCATCACCTGGCACTGGAGCTTGAACTGAGGATCTTTGCCCTGTACCCCCTGGCAAGCATCCCAAAAGGAAGGCTGGAGAGCCTTGGTCTGTTCTGTAATCTCTTGCTTCTTGTAAATTTGTAGTCAGAAATTCAGGATTGAAAGGGACCTCCTCGTTTGGGACTATGATCCTACTACTGCAGGAACTCAGTCCTACCATGTCTTTCATAGACTTACCAAGCCCACCTTAAAGCCAGGGTACTTTTATGGCAAATGGAAGAAGGTAAAACAGGTTTCTGTCAGTAATTTACCAGTCACGGCCTGGCACTACCTGAGGAGGCAGGAGACATGTTCAGACATCTAAATGAAGGGTGCTGGTTCTTCTCTGCAGACTCTACTGTTTAGTACATTTTGAGACCACAGCTTAGTGCCATCTTCAACTGCAAAGACTTGAAAACACTGAGCTCAATATGGCCCACTCTGTTATCTTACCTCTGACAAGAGGAGGAAAAAAAGAAGTAGCCACCTGCATGAGACCCCAGGGAAAGATCTATAATTATTTGTCTTGTGAAGCTTTTGCTACTCTACATGCAAGGCTACAAATACTGTTAAAAAACACTTACAAAACAAAACTGAAGATACACACCCATACCCTACCCTTTTCAGTTGTGCCAGTATTCAGTGACCAGCTAAATGTCAGTTCAATTAATTATTTCCTCGAGGCCCTATTGAGGTGCTCTGTTCCTCACTCCTGCTTCTCCAGTGAGGTAAGGACAACAAACAAGATGAAGAGAGCTTCTCACATTTGGTGTTTCTTTTAGTAGGTGTGGTAAGACCTCTGTTGTTAATGAGAAATGTTGCAAGAACCAAACACAATAAAATACTGCTGGAGCAACACATTTGTTTTGTTGCCCTTTCCTTCCAAACAGCAACGTGTTTTAGTGGAGTATCCAAGCACTATTAATTGTCTTATTGCTGGTCATACACAACTAAGTTTACAGGAGAAAAATACACAGACCAGAGCTTACCACGGTGCATGATATAAGTTATAACCGTAACTACAAACCTCAGTAGCACTTCCTGAAGTCACTTACAGGTGTAAAAAAAAGGTACAATCAGGAATCCTGTTGGCTTGGTTCACTCCCTTTGCAGACACATTTTGAACTCAGTAGTTGTTACAAGATGTAGATAATGTCAGTGGGTTCTGAGAAGGCCACTTGCAAAGGCCAAGTAGTAGCAACTACTAGTAGTAGCAACTCCAAGCTTTGGTATCTCATGGATTTTTTTTCCTTCTGAAAATGAGACCTCAATATAGTACCAGTTTGTAATTGCTTCTTCCTGACTAACTAACTACAATAAGCAAGCTCTATTAGGTAACAGACTTGAAATACCTTTTGATACTTAAACTGAGAAAAAGACTACCACTAATATCTATATGTGGTTTTCCTTAAGCTTAAAGCCATGAAATTATAGCTCTTCTCTTTGAGAAGGGATGAGGATGGCTACATCAGGCACTACTTGCAGGAGATATAACAACCCACAAGGGAGCAAATTACATTTGCAAACACTTTTAACCACAACTAAACCCACAATATTATAACCAGATTAAATCCAATAGATGGTTATAGTGAGTGTACCAATCTGGCAGATACCAATGGCTTTTCAGTTTTCAGCTCCTAAAGAGTTAAGAAAAACATCCTCACTGAAAACTCAAGTTTATGGATAGAAACAATAGCAATAAATAAATACTCATGCATGACTCCTCATGTGCACATTTTTTCTTATAGACTTAACAACTGGTCTTCTTAAATTGAACAGAAAAGAAACAATTTCTACCAGAATGTGACAACATACACCCATCTTGCTATTTCTGCATTTGTTTTCAAATGTATAATGGAGAACATGTTACCCCACAAGTCAAGAAATCAGTAAAGATGCAGTGTCAGAAAAGCAATATTAAAACACAGCAGTGCTCCAGAGAGCTGCATAGGTTTTTGAATTGACTCCAGTGAATCACAGTTAAGCATGGGACAAAACCCACAAAGGAACAAAGAGTCACCACAATAGGTAACATAAACAAAACTGCCCTCAATCAACAAGTATCTACACCACACCTATCACTTCTTGCCTGATTGTATTTCAGCCTAACATTGGTACTACCCAAAGATTTACAAATGCTCAGAAAACACAGCTTAGACTTCCAAAGCCAAGTTCCATGAAAACAAGTCAATTTCTACTTACTAACATGAAAAAAAAAAGAAGAAAAACACTGTAGTTTTTGAATTGCACCCTCATATATAGAGTTCCACTTAGGTCAGTGCAAAAGTACCAAGAAAACTTAACCAAGGAGCTTCTCTGCTGGCTACTTTAAGAGCTCCCAGTACAACAAACACCATATGAGTGACCCAAGCCCTTCTAGGCCACTATTCAGTTTCTAACACCAGGAAAAGAAAACACCTTTCAGAAACAGCACAGCTACTTATTATAATGAAAACCTTTATTACTTACTGAGAATACCCAGGTATTGTCCTTGCACATTCCCAAACTCAAACCTTGTGCTTGGAGCTGGCTTGCAGAGCTGCTCTCCCCAGAGCTCCTCACTACCTTCCTACCCTGTTCAAACAGCCTCCTTTGAAACTTCCTGGGGTAATTAAGGAAATCAAGCTCAGCTGCTTTTCATTAAGAGCTTTCTCTCATCTCTTTAACCTGTTTTGATACTTGCTGCAGTTACTTTCACCTGTTCTTAGATTACAATGAATAGCAGCTGTGTAGTTGCCATCTCTACCCACTTTGTGGTTTCACAGATTTTTACCAAATCCTCCCTCAGCTTTTCCCTTTCCATACAGAAGAGTTCCAGCTTCTTTAGACTCTCTTCAGAAGTTTTAACACTTTTGTACATTAAAGTGTTCTGACCCCGTGGTCAACAACCCCCCTCAGAAAGTTACAGTACTGCCAGACAAGGAATAATAAGAGATGACATCTCACTTGAACTCGTTCATAAGTGATTCCTTCTTTCTTTGTTACAATTTTTGCTCACATCATGTTTTGTGATCACACAGGCTGCACCGAGAGAACAACTGAAGGTGCACCACAGGTTTCTCAGCTGGGAGAAAAAGTGATTGAGACACTCCATATTCTGCTGCTACCCAAAGACACAGCAGTTACCTGGAAATTAACCTTTCACACCTAAAAGATCCTCAAAATATAGGGTGATCACACAGGAGTTATCTTCTGTTGGGCACCACCATTTATAGGTGTAATCTACAGTTCTGGGAGTCACCACACAGGCAGAATTAACCTCCCTTCTGTGTTAGTGTTAATTATGTGAGATACTAAGGCCAACAGTCACCTACAGCACAGGCAGGCTCTGCTGGACATTTTTTTTGGTTTTATGGGGATCTGTGAACAAGTTCCCAAGATGTGGCAAGCAGATCTAGAAGGGCTGGTTGTCTGGTAACATTGCAGTTAAATTAGGTAATACACATTTCAGGTGATTAGCTCCATCTGGCATATTGGAAAGGCAAAAGAACTCCAAACCTCATTTAAATAAATTAGTTTGTCCGATCACGTACCAGATAACAAGCAAAATCATCTAACACTATCTTAGATGAGTTACAGGGAGGGTTGTACTTCTACTTTGCTCTGTAAAAACTCAAGGCATGTGCATGTATACCCAAAACAGTCCAGGCAGTGGGAAAAACAACCCAAAGAACAGTGTGTGAATCACCACGACCCAGCAATCTACTGGAGAAATTACTTTCTCTTTTGCCAACAGACCTGTGCAAATCAGGAGAAAAGCACAAGGGACATAATCTTCAATTTAACTTACATACCTTGTCCAGCTCAATTAAGCAGATTTGAAGAGTCAAAGATCTGGAATATTGCTTGGTTCTTATGAGCACAATAAAAAGTCTACAGGGAAGAAAATGCAACAGGGAACAGTTGCCTTCATCCAACAGAGTCAAGTTAGAACTTGAATCAAGTTGGAACTTGATTCTGTTGGGTGAAGGCACAATACAACCTCAGAGAAACATTTCATGTCAAGTGGCATTTCTTGTTCCTCAGCCAGTAAAAATAACTTTGAGACATCACTGTCCAACTCAAAAACATATTTTCATTAATTATGCCTCTGTTGAAAAATTATATGAAGGTGTCTTTTGGACAACAATAGAAGGTTCTTCAAAAGCACTTGTGATTTTTTTATTAGCTCTGCAAAACTTTCACCAAAATTAAGAATGCTTTGTATTTGTAGAATATTGCGAATTTTTATTATATTATTTGAATCCAATTTTCTTATCCAATTTCAAATGCCAAGATTCCAATTCCACCAACTTTCTGTGTTACATTCTGGAATTTATTGGAGAACAGAAAAATCCCTGTTTCAGTGTTGGCCTTTACAACCTAGGCACTTCAAAAATATAAAAATAGTGTAGTTAATAACGAACACCTTATCCTTACTTTGAAAGAAATACAAAATTGCTAAAACCAAAAATTATATGCATATCTGGAATTTGAAATGGAAGCAATTTTGCAATAGCACGTACCCATAACAGGCCAGAATCACATTCCTGAAGTGTTTGCACAAGGAAAGATCACTACGTGGTGTTACAATAAATGTATGATGTTCTGAGGAAATCATTAACTCTGAACACAATAATTTGTGTGTGACCCATGCTTGCTTGCTGAATGAGATAGGAAACGGGCAAGGCAGAACAGTGATCAAATCAAGCAACTATGACATGCTGACAGGAGAGGCAGAACGTGTGGGAAACCATACACACAAGCTCTTCCAAGTACCATTCTCTCCTGAGTTAGAATTAAATAGTGCCCGTAACTAAATTCAAATCACTACCACCACTGGGAGATATTTGCAGAACCATGTTCCATGAAGAAACCCTTCAACTGATTTTTTTACCAAGGTCTGATAAGCAGTTGTAATAAGAATCCCCAGGTAATTGCACCAATTGCTGCTTTCACAGCAAGAGCACCTTTATGAAAGCTGCTACCCAAAAACCAAAGAGAATATTGATAAACACATAGGAGACCTCAGCACAGCTCAGGGAGGCCTGAACAAAATCTACACTTGGGTCCAATCAAGACTTATGCCCACTGTTACCCCAAGAATGGTTCTGATGGGTTTGGATTTCCTAATCCAGTTGCCACTGGAATAATGAGGTCACTTAGGTATGCAGAGAAGCTGAATTTATTCAATTATTACCTATTGCCTTCCATTGCCATTACAGTTTGAAATTTATTTTGTCCAGAAGGAACAATGGTGTGAAACCATTTTCACACCAACTTAAACTTGGTGAATGGTTTGAGACATTTAAGTTCAGAACCTCATTTTGACAGCTCAGTATTTACCTCAAAGCCAAAGGTTTTTCAGTGTCACCCACTAAAGCTTAACAGGTGATTTAATGTTAACTAGATGTCAAATGGGAGGCATGGGATGTGAGAAACTTTAATGATTTGTTTCATACGTGAGAAATGCACGAGCTTTTAAAAGGCTTTGTAATGAGCATCAGCAGAAGTTCTATGTCCCAAATAAATTGGATTAATTTGAACGAAAGTAAAGTTTCATTATGCACATCATTAACTTACCATTCCAATTTCATTACTTTCTTGTCTGATGAAACTCAAACCTTCAGTTTTATTAGAAGAGTAATTTCATCTGTCCAATCTGAAAGAGAGACTGACACTTTAAAGCTTTAGAATTCATTATAAAACCTTCAATAAAATGGTGGGTCCATAAAACACTTTTGAACTTAAAGGGTAAAGCAAGCAGGCAGAAAGTTTGGATTTTAGAGTGTGTGTGAGATAAGGAACAAATCTTATTGTTTCAAAGAACTTTACTGTCTGTCTATTGTGAAAATACACTTTTATTATGCTCTATTGTTATATTATTATTATACAAGTAAATAGTAGGAAGAAAGCCCACCCGAAAACCAAATGCATACCCACCCAAACCACACACAGGCAAAACTAATTGGAGAATTAGCATTAGTATTTCAGGTCTGTCAGGTGAGGGCCTCAAAGGCTACTTTCCCAAGGGGGTGGTGGAGTGAATAACTTTAGTGCCTAATCAACGTTTAGTTAGTCAGTCGGATGGACCTCGTTTAGAGGTGGATACCTCTGCCTATGGTGGGGGTTGGAGCTAAACCTCATCGGCGCTGAGGCTGATTGGCGGAGGCGGCCGCGGTCCCTCCCGCCAGAGGCGGGCACGGGGGACCTGTCCTGTGCCGGGAGCTGCCCGCTGTCCCGGGAGCGGGGCAGTGCATGGGGCGGGAGGGCAGCCGAGCCTTTCCCCGGAGCTGGGGGTGGACGGCAGCGCCGGTGCATGCGGCGGCGCGGAGCGGGAGCAGCCCGGAGTGATGCGAAGTTGAGGGAGGACGGAGTGAGGGAGCCTCCTCTGCTCGCAGGGCAGCCCAGCCCCGCAGCAGGTGCAGCACAGCCCGGGCGGAGGCACCGGCGGGCCCGGCGCTCTCGGCGCCGCAGCAGCGCCGCAGCCCGGGCCGGGCGGACCCGGCTGAAGGACGAGAGCCCCGAGCGGAGCTGCGGCCATCGGCTCCTTACCAGAGGCAGCGACGCGGAGGAGCGGCCCTGAAGGGACAGCGGTGAGGGCGCTCGGCGGGACCGAGCGGGGCGAGGCGGTCCCGGCTCCGGCGGCGGGTCCGTGCCCGGGCAGGGCGGCGGAGAGGGGGCTCTCGTTCCGCCTCGCCGCTTGCTGAGGGGGGCTCTTGTTCCATCTTAATCCTTGTTGCACTCCTCATCCCCCCCTCTTCCTATTTGCCTTTTTTTCTCCCATTACCAAGGGGAAGCCTTGGG
>VYXB01000534.1:58214-146194 GCA_013397135.1 Pachyramphus minor
GTTGTCACCCTGCTGCCGACTTGGGGACGCGGCGTGAGGGACATCATCGAGCCGGGATGACTCCCTGAGGGCCTGGGACGCAGTGCCCTCCCTGGATATGCCCGGAGTTTCCATCCCGGCCGCCTCCGAAGGAGCAGCGTTGCGTAATTGCTGCTGCGCCTCCCCGTTGGGCTCAAAAGGGAGGAAAACGGCCAAGCGTGAACTTTTCAGGCCGCGCGTCAATAAAGTTGCGGTGTTTAAGCGGATAGCGAGTGGCATCTTGTCTTTCACGGCTTGTTTACGCACTCGCTTGTGCGCTGACTGTGGAACAATAGGGAATGGTTGGGAATTGCGCAGCCCGTTCTGCGTGCTCATCAGAGTTCCCTGGGGATGAATAGGGAGTAACTCCAGTAGTAGACATCCTTGAAGGTCTCCTTCCCCTAAGCAAACACCTTGAAATTACCGTTTGATTCTGGGGGTTTTTTTTAATGTTATGACCAGTGACTTAGTTTTGCGAATAATTCACATCATGTCATTTATTTCTGTGTTTCTATCCCAGAAATTCTCAGTTATGTTTCCGAACTGAAGCTGCCTGCCTGCTTTTCCAAGCACTTATTGCACAAGGTCACTTATATATTTTAGCTGAGCTAGTTCTTAAAGCACCAACACAATGTATGTAGTGTGCAATTAACCTCTGCTTTGAGTTTTATTGGTTTTCTTCTTGTGTTTCAGTCGTCGATCCAGGCCGAACACTGGATACTATAGTAGCTTTTTTTCTCTCCAAAAGTTCAACCAGCTTGCGCTGGAGTCTTGTACTCTGAGGTGGATTTCATGCTATTGTGAAAATGTTATAGTTGAAATGGAAGGAAATGAGGAGTTGGCCTGAAATGCTTTGTGTTGTATTTTTGCCACTTTTTAAATTTCCCGTCAACAGAAGCTCTTCGCAGGACATGAGAAAAGAAAATATTGATATTTTGTGATGTCTGTTACAAATGTTTTGTCTCTGAGGTGAGAATCAAGTTAGTATTTTGTAAATGCCCCTTACATTTGATTTCCTGAGAGTGCTGTAAGCATTTGGGTTGTTCTGAAGCAGGATTTGGATGGAGACAACCATGGGACGACAGTGGGCTGGAGGAGAGGACATCTGAAATGATCCCTGCATCCTTGCCCGGGTGATGTTACCTGAGCTCCTGTCCTTGCCTGTCTGAGTGGATTGTAGGGAAGTGACTTGCCAAGGAAGCAGAGCATTGTTTTCCCACACTGGTGGCAACTTAAACTTGGTGAATGGCTACTAGCTGTTCACTGGTGGTCAGTCATTGCAGCAGTGGTTGGGGCAACACTGTCATCACTGCAGACTGAAACTCAGCTATCTCAGTTATTGTTGGCAGAAGTCAAAGGCAGTCAGCACTGTCATGTGCCTGAAATTTTAATGCCACATGTGTCATATCTAAAACACTTTATAGTTTGTTATCCATCCAGGTCAAGCCTTTGGAATGATAACTCCATAGTTCTTTCAGGTATTGGGTTGGTTAGTAAATAAATGTCAGGGGTGCTGTGGATTATGATGAAGAAAATTAAGAAGGTGCCATAATTCTCTGCTGTGTATAACTGGCCTGATTGGTTTCTAGCAGTATGTTTTATTTCCAGGAATGGAAAAGTCATTTTTTGTGTCGTGGGTGTGTTAATCCCTGTGAAGACACGGTGTGAGAAGGTACCATAATCCATAACAGAGCTTGGTGTATGTTTTTCCTGTACCTGTTGAGGCTTGCACAGAGGATGTGTTTTGCTGGAATACACTCTGACCGCTTCAGAAATGTTCTGCATTTCATTATAGATGTAACAACAGTGTCTATCCTAACTTGATTATTTTCTAATTGACATGACTGTGTATGAACTGCATTATTTCTGACTTGAACTGCCAGGTTCAAGTCTTATTGCTTGCCCCTACTTTCCTTGGTGTTTTCCACTTCAGGCTTTATTCCCACATCACTGTTTCAACCAGGTTGCTTCCCTTAGAATAGTATCAGGAATTGATCTTGGTTTATTCCATCTTGCTAGAGTCCCTTGCCATTTAATTATAAGGAAAATCTCACTGCAGTATGAAAAGCTATTGAGATCTTTTGGTAAGATCAGATTCATGAGGTGCTTAGTAAATGAAATACCTTTTCTCTCCAGATCAGGGCTTTGAACAGACATGTTTTTATTTCTGTTTCATTATTACAGAGAGGTATTTCAGAGGAGAACAGGACTGTATTTGAGAAAGGCTGATACTGTAGAAGGATTTGAAATCATTCACCTCCTTTTGTTGGTATTTCTGGTCTTCAGAAAAAAATCTTTTGTTGTTGTTTTAGAAAGTATCTTTGGGCTCAAAACTGACATCATGATACAGCTCCAAGTGCTTGTGAATAGGCATTGTAGAGGGCTCTTCTCCCTGTTTTCCAGCAAGTAAAATACACTGGGACCATTTAATATTCTGTCCTTCCCCTGGGACAACTGTGCTTGGAGGGAATTTCCAAGACTTCTGACATAAGGTTTCTTGAACCCTTTGACAAAATATTTCTGATGTTTTATGACACTTGTGTGTCTGTATTTTAAAAAGCTCAGGGTGTGGAGCCCCGTTATTCCCTGTAAGAAAGAAGTATTTCAGTTGTTTGTAGGCAAAACTGTGGTTATAAGCTGGTTTGTTGTGACCATTTCTCTTAAGCAGCACCCTTGTCATGCACATAATTTGATTTGTATAGGGAAACAAGCCTAGCTTTCTTCTTTGCTCTGTGCTCTTCTTTCCTCCTATGAATGGATGGGTCAGCCTCATAAAAAATAAGCCACTTAAGACTGTTTTCCCTTCCTACTCAGTGACTAAAGGGAGAGTTAATGGGAAGTCTTGAGTCAGCTTCAGACTGTGAACTGAGCTGGAAAAGGAGCTGTGATGCCCTGCTGAAACACACAAAAAATGAAACAAATTAAGGTTGTCTCTCTTTCTCTAAGGGGAGGTAACAATGTGAACATCAAACCCTTGGAGTTCCTTAACTTAAGACACTGTGCTCCATTAGAGAAATTGTTTTCACTCATGCATCAACACCAGTCTGAAAAAGTTAATTAATTCCTTGTTTACACCCAAGGATTGAGTACATAACTGTAGCACAACCTTCACACAGGAAATCTTACAGTTCAGGGCCTTAGTGAAGATTGAGATTGAAATGCAGTTATGTATGTTGAATTTGATTTGTGCTTTTTCACATTCCCCCATGGAAGCTGTTTGATTTCAGACAAATGAATAAGGTGCTTTAATGCCAAGAATGCCAATTCACAGAACGAAGGTATTCAAAAAAGATTTGCAGAAACTTTCAGCAAGGTAAAATACCAGCCTAAAAAAGGAACTAATGATGTTGTTACTTGGCCTTGATTTTATTTTCAGGACATCGTTTTTGTCCTCCCAGTTTAGTGTTTAAACTGAGAAATCCTTGAATTTGGAGCAGAGTTAGGTGTTTCTGAGCTCAGGTGTTGCAGGACATCCAAGAGGCATCTCTGGGTGGAATCTGGGTAAGGAACAGGAATTTTGGCCACAATTGCTGTAAGCATGAGCTGCACCGCTGGCTTGGGAGGTCAAGTGGGAAGTGTGGAGCCATTATCAAACCCTCGAGCTGTGGTAGTAGCTTCTGTCACATCTGTTCCAGAATAGTAAGTCCTAGTGATTTTTAGAATGGGGCAGTTGTTAGAGAGCCTGGGTGCTGTGCAGGCAGCTCAGTGTTTGTTTTGTAGGTTGGCTTGGGGAGCCAGTTCTGCCAATTTATCACAATGCAAACAGCTGCTGAAAAGTACGTGGTTTTTATAGCATGGGTGTGCTGAGGTGCTAAACCTTGGTGAGCAGTGTCTTCCTTGAGCTTTCTTGACAGTGCAGATCTCATAGGTGAGGTTTTGCATTGGCCAAAGTCACCGTAGTCTAAATAAAACCTGAACACCAGAGTGCTATAAACACCAGCAAAGCTTTGGAGAATTAGACCTTGATGAAGCCTGGCTGGTCCTTAGAACAATGTTATCTCCTGTCCCTTTATTTTTCATTCAAGTACACTTGAAGATTGGAGTATTCCAAATAACTTCATCTCAGGCCACATGTTTTATTAAACAGTCAATTTTGTCTTAAACTACTTACTACTGAAATAACTAAATACAGCCCTGCTATAGGCTCTCCAGTTATTTCTGTTATAAACCCCCACCAGATATTTTTTACTAATAGAGTGATAATGTTCAGGAAGTTCTAAGCTGCCTTCCAGAAGTGGAGGAAAATGTTC
The DNA here is from genome assembly GCA_013397135.1 of Pachyramphus minor. Lineage (NCBI taxonomy): Eukaryota > Metazoa > Chordata > Aves > Passeriformes > Tyrannidae > Pachyramphus > Pachyramphus minor. The sequence goes on from VYXB01000534.1 coordinate 62,483, forward strand.
CCATCTCCTGGGAAGTGCCATTTTGGAACACACATGTGCACGTGTGGAAGCATTTGGGGGGTGTGGATTGTTTATTGTTGGTTTGTTTTGGTTTTGCACCCAGATTGTCCTGTGAATCATGGTCTTGGAGCTGTGAGCCATCTTTATCTTGACCCACTGTAGCCTTTGGATCTGTTTTCTCCTTTGCTTAATATTTGTGAATGAACAGATTGTACTGAGGTCTCCGATTGTCTGTGGAAATCCAGAAATCTCCTGTCTTTAGACCATTCCCTTCTCAAGTTACACTCCAGAGTTAGTCAACAACTGATGTTAGAAATGGTCAGGAAGCTTGCGTGTCTACAAATTTATAGAGCTACTGCAAAAAAAAAAACCCAGAAGTGACCCTTACTGGAGTGTTTTACACATTTCAAATGAAGCCCAAGTTGGTTTCTGTCCCTTCTTGCTCTAGTAAGTGATGTGGTCTTGCTCTTAAAATCAGTGTAACCATTAAAGTATGCAGCAAAGCTGTTACATACACCATTTTATCCTGTCTCTAGCCCCAAATTGTGCTAGGAGGTAGTACAAAGCAGACACCCCAAAACGCAAATCTGAAAGTAATAGAGAGTAGTTGACTTGAAAGAAAACCTACCTGTACATTTCAAAACAGAACCTAATGATTAACAGACTGAACAAGCTGAATGCTTCTGGAGTGTGTGTGGTGCTGCTGCCATTGTTTTAATTGAGCTGAATAATGACAAAACATTATTAAATGAAGTATTTTAACTTTTTCCCCAAGTTGCTTTTCCCACTGGAGAAACAAAACCTGCCACAGTTTTCCTTTGTGGTTCTGTTTGTGTGGCTTGTTAAAATGTGCTTATTTGCTATAGCATGAAGTCAGAAATGGAACAAAGGAATTCATTGAGTGCTTCTGGGTGTCATGTGATGGCGTGACCAGGGGGAGCTTGTACCAAGCTGAAGCCAACTGGAGTGAGAAATGAAGCATCCCCCCAAATAATTATTGAAGTTGAAAGAAAATCCCAGTAAAATGGGCTGAAGTTTAGAAGTCATATTGTTCAGGATCCTGAGGCTTGTTCATGAGGCAAAATTCATGCTTGGGTGATGGTAGCATGTAATTACAGGCTGTGCTTGTTGCACCAACAAATTAAGCTCACTATGAAGCTCTGTGATTTCTTCCAGCCCCTTCTTCAGAGAGTCATTTTATCAGAGGAGATTCAGTCACTGATCAAAGTCTTGAAAATCAGTCAGGGGTTTTTTCCTTCGGTTCTGCTTTTTTTTCCTTTTTGATACTTCATTCAGCTGCCTGTCTTTTGATGCCAGTGTGAGAGCCAAGGCCTCCCGGGTGGCTTTGACCCCTTGGTGGAGACATCTTTGTCTCCATCAGCTGCCGTGGCACTTGTGCCTGCTGCTCTCTGCAGGTGGAAGGCTCCCCCTCACTTTGTGCCCTCAGCCCCGTGGTGAGTTGCTGTGTTGCCGGGCTCTGCAGGGCGGTGTGCTCACCCAGCAGGAGCAGGGCCAGTAAATAACATCCTGGGCAGCGCTGGTGTCCCTGGGAAACGTGGAGCAACCTGCTGGCTTCTCCCTGTTAGTGCTGCCAAGCCCCGGCTGCCACAGCAACGTTCCTGGGCGCTTCCTGGTGCAAAATGGCTGCAGCAGGTGGGGAAACTGTGCTTTCGGGTCTTGGGACTTGGGGAGAGAGAGCCTCCAGGAGTTGAGGGGACTCTCTCAAGGGACTTGTGTGTTGGTGGCAAACTCTGCCTCCTCTGTGAGTTCCCAGGAGCTCTGAGGGAGAGGGGTGCAATTTGCCTCGTTCGTCCAGCACAGCGGGAGAACCTTCCCTGAGAAATGTCTCCCCAAGGAATACAGGTGTCCTGCCTGCGAGCAGATGGCTCTCTGGCTGTGTGTAGCCAGCAGTTACCTTCCCCAGGGGCTGGGGGTGGGATAACCATGGGCAGCAGGAACAGTGCTGCAGAATGGAGAGTGCCAGTGCAGAGAAATCCGAGCCCCTGGCACATGGAGTCAGCTTCCTTCGGTCCACGGCACACAGGTTTTGGAGCACTGTGTGAAGTGGTGGGCTCTGCTCATCCCCACTATGGGAAGTGAAGTTATAACAATCTTCAAGTGCCCCATTTGAGTTGCCCAGTGCACAGCAGGACAAAAGAAAAGAACTTGCTGTTCTTGTTCTTTTTGCTTTTATTTGGGTTATTAAAATACCTCAAGAAGACATCTTGATTTGTTTTGGCTCCCCTACCTGAGAGGTCTGTGAAGGTTAATGTTTCACAGGCTGTAAAATCTTCATGGAACTCACTTTAATGCAATTAGTTGGACTGAACTTTGCTAGTATATACTTGTAGTTTCATTTAATAAAGTTTATATTTCAACCTGTGTACTGGTTGCCCACTGTTTTCTAGTGCATGGGGTGTTAAGAAGTGTAGGTCCTGTCAAGTGAAAGGTGCCTTTGGCATGCTGTAGCTCCAGGTTATGGAAATATTTAATTATAAGACTTGAAACCTTTACTCTCAGGTAAATCAGTTCTTGAGTGCTGTCAGTACTGCAGCATTTATAATCTCAAAATGTGCAGGGACTTGATGTACAAGATCAAATCTGACTGGAGAGACTTAAGTAGATTTAGAACCTATTCATGGAACAATAAAGGTAGTCTTTGTGGATTTTCAATCTTTCTAGGTATGATTGATGTTTACAGAAGTTGAGGACAGTTTTCCGTAGCTGTGAAGACTGAAAGTTTATTATTTCAGGAAGCCAGTGGCCAAGTGTTGCCAAGAATGTGGCACTTTGGCCACTTGCTGTAAACTCATCTTAATAGGACATTATGCATTGCACAAGAGTTTTTTTCCCACGTGAGTTCTGGAAGATTTGCCTACTCGTGTATCTGTTGAAAATTCCTGTATCAGCTATAAAAACTTGTATTTTGAAGGTAAGTACCTCTTCTACCTTGCTGCCTGTGGAGTGAGGATTTCTTGAATTATTTTTCCACCATTGTTCCACACAAAAGCTCAGGTGGAATCCTTCAGTGTTTGATGAAACCTGTTGCACAATTTAATACAAGCCATTTCATAAACTGCACATCCCTCTTTGACAGCTCCTTTTCTGCTTGCACAGCTGACACAGTCAGACAGGATTGCAGTGACACTGTAATGCCTATAAATCTTCCTCTTTTATTTGTGGATGAGATGTTCTTGTAGTCATTTAAGCCCTTCAGTTATGGGATAGAAGATGTAATTGTTTGGGAGACTGTACAAAGTAAATTGAAAAGCCTGGTCTTGTTCATGCACTCCTGATTTCTTACTCACTTCTTAATTTATCTGTGTAGTTGAAAACAGAGCCTGTAGTTAAAAAGCCAAATCTTACCACTCATCTTAAACATTGCAACACAGAGTAACAAATCCAGCACACGCTCCCTCAGCAATTAGTAACAAGATGTGTGACAGGAAAAACTTCAGGTTATGAATCTGAAGGCTGTACAATACCTGTTAGGGGAGTCTCTTCCTAGATAATATCCTGGCTTCTTGCCCCAGGGCTCTGTGCATTCCCACATTTCTGCTGTTTTGTGTGTCATTTAGTAGCAACTGGTTCCCCATCCTGAACTGCCTGAAGTCAGCTTCTGGGCCTGATTTATTTAATGCTCCTAAAGGATTATGGAGTAGCATTTCCTATTGCCTGGGGACTATGTACAGCAGAGCAGGCAGTATTATGGGTGAAGAACATACTTCACCATTGCTGGCTTAAAGGGTTTAGGAGGCAAGTTGCACTTGGAGCTTGAAGATCGTGGTCTTTCTTACTGTCATCTGTTATGCCACTAATTAAAATCTTCTATGTCTGACAATTTGAGCATCTGCTGGGACTTGCTGATCAGTGCATTTCCTCACACAGAGTTTCCAGCATCACGTTATTGCTCCCATACCTATTTTTCATCCTTAATATCAACTGTTTGCCTGTGGCTGACACAGGTAAGTTTTGGTTTGAGTATGTATTTATCATGGAATCGAACTGTAACGGGTGTGAGTAAAGCTCTGGTTTGTCCTAGAATATTTTCTTCCTCTTTCAGCATTATACTTTCCTGTAAGTGCTTTGTGTTGGTCATTCCTGGCTGTCTGGGGCTTGATTCAAGGCTTTGCTTACGGGGCCTTGGGTCATGCAACTGGCGTTGTAGGGCTGGGGTCTGTGTCTGGCTGAGGTGTTTACAAGCGTGTGGAGGTTCAATACCGTGTTTTGTCTGTAGCACTGCGTTTAATAACAGCTAAAAGCACTGGATTTGCACGTGAAATAAGTTCTGTTTGTGGGGGTTGGAGTAGCGGGGCAGGACCAAAGCTTCAGTTCATCGGGTCACAGGTGGCAGTTTGTGCTACTCCTCACCTTTCCCCTTCTTTCTTTTTGGTAGTCGTACTCCTGTGGTGCATGTCATTAACTTTCTTCTTGGGCACAGTCATTTCGGCGCTAATTAGCATCCCCAACTCGGTGAGCCTGCTCCTTTAACGTGTGCCGCCCCTGTGACATTGTCATGAGTAATTCGAGCCCTTTGGGGAAGGTGAGAGTGATCAGCAGCTCAGAGATTGCTCCTCCGCTGCTGTCTGGGATGAAGGGCACCTTTCCCGGCAGAGGGTAAACTCACCAAACCTTAGCGAACCTAAAGAGAGGCTGAAAATAAGGGAAGAACTTAGAAAAAGCGAGTGGCATCGCTGAACCCGACCTCTGTAAAGCCTCTCTTGCTGCTTCAGAGCCGGGAGTGTTGTGGTGTTACTAGTGAGTAAAAAAGGACTTTTTATATCCTTAGGTGTCAAGTGCCTGGGAACTGTTTACTCTTTTCAGTGATAAACACTGGAGCCGTTGGAATTCAAGCTGTGCTGGGCATGGAGATGCTGGAGAGACCTGTCTATAATAATGGAAGAACACATCAGTAATTATACTGCTGGCTTGAAAGTGCTTATTTCTGAGACATTCAGAAATAGCAGGTAGGCAGCCAGTGGTATAAAGCAGAAAAAAAAAACCCAAACGTGCTTCTAAGTCTTAATTATGGAGTGATTAGCAGATTATTAAGGATTGGCAGCAAATCTAAATCTCACTTTGGGTGTGTATTCCAGCACTATAATTGACTGTTACACGACTTAATTGGAATTAATCTAAAATAGTGCTACTTCATTCTTGTAGTAATAATTTAAACATTAAGACTTTCTAATGTGATTTATATAAACCTAGATGTCATTCAGTTTATTTCCACATTGCCCAGCTCTCAGATACCAGAGCTTTGTGAAATATGGTGGGGAGGAAAGATCCTCCCTCTTATTTTTCCCCTGTGTAGTCACACTTCTTGATCTAGATCCTGCTTGGTCCTCCTGGATGAATGGAAAAATACTTCCTTAAAAAAAAAAAATTATAAGTGTTTTGGTCAGTTGTTTTGTAGAGTGTCTGGTGTTCTGTAACACCTTAAAACTCACACTTTCCCTTTCATTTGAAAAACCCCACATGTTGCTCATTAAGTTAATGACCTACTGTTGGAGTAGGTTTAATGTTTGACTTGGTCTGCTTTTAGTATTAAAATTTCCTTGCTGTGTTCCACTAGGTGAACCCTTTGCAGCCAGCAGGTGCTTTCCCTCCTGTAAAGCCACTTTGTGTATTTATTTTTTCTTCCCCATACATTGCTTTTAGGGCTTTTTGGCTGAAGTTAATGGCTTTGATTTAGTGACTGGTTTGTGGGCGTGGCTGGTTGCTTGGTTGGGGGTTTTGTTGTTCTTTAAATTCCAGCCGCCTCAGTGTTTCCCTGACCCCTGGAAAGCCCCCTTTGCCTGGGGGGCTTACAAAATGCTGTTGCCCTTGTTCCTGTTAAATTGAAGCCTCCTGCTTCTGTCTGGCCGGGGCATGAAATGATGAGGCTGCAGGTTCCTGCCAGAAGTTCGATAGAAGGTCAGTGCCATTTTTCCCAGTAAAAATGTCACTTAATTGGCGTTTCTCTAATAGCATCGTGTGTTTAAATATCCCTATGGCTTGACAGAGCCTGTACATCGATCTTCCTGTCCCTGTGGAAGGTGCTTGTGTTGAAAAGGGGAGTTGCATAATAGGTTTTGGAGAAGTGATGATTGTTTTACCAGTTCTGAAGATAACACGAGGTACAGACTGCCAGGGAAAGTGTGTTGTCATCTCTTGACACTGATACACTGCAAGAAGAAAAAAATGTGACACATTGTTTGTAGCTGCATTGTCAGATTTTCTTGTTAGGTAGGTAGTCTTTAAAATGCCTTTGCAAAGAATAAAATACCCACTGGGATTCCCATTTCAAGTGGTTTGGTGAGTGTGGGGGTAGGAAGTGGTGGGGCGGCACTGTCAGCATCCCAGGGAAGTACAGCTGTAATTCCCCATGGCTTTTGATGGCATGAGCATAACCCTGGCCGTGGAAAATACTCCTTAGGGCTGAGGATGATCTTCCTGAGCTGTGCTCTGGGCCTGTATGGGGTCAGGAGATGGGAGTGGAGCTGGCATCTGGCAACCTGTTAGATGGTGAGTAGCCCTTAGGCTGCTGGAGCCTTGGATTTCTGCTGCTGATGGAAACGCTGCGTTTCCCAATCCTGCTCCTCCATTCATGCTTTTGTAATATCGCCGTTGTTGACAGGAGCAGTAACTCAATACCGTGGGAATGCTTCTGGCATGGGGACATGGAATCAATAATGGGCTTTTTCCAAGTCTGATTCATCATTTTCTTTCTTGGCTGTTCCATTGCTGAACCATTACTTAGGGTTTTGGGGTTTTTTTTAAGCCACTCTTACCTAAGGAGTGTTACCCTGCAGCGGGGCCCTGTTGAAGGTGGCTGAATGTGGGTCAGGAAGGTGATTGTCCCTTGGTACTGGGCACTGCTGAGGGCACACTTCTGCACTTGCACAGCCCTCTGCTGATGTCAGTGACAGTGGTGCAGCCCTGAGAGCTTCTCAGATGCTTCTGGTGACCTTTCCTTCAGAAACTTCATGTTACGTAGTAATAAACCTAAATTACAAAATTATTATGTGGTAACCATATAGTATATAGTAAGTATAATTATAGTACTTTATATATAATTACACAAAATATGAGGTGCTCTGTTTGTGAGCTGGTAACTCACATAACATGGAAAAAAAACAAAACTAAAAAGAGTCCTGAGCAGTGTGTTGTAGGACAGTTATAAGACTGCACTGTAAGGAGATAAGGACTGAGCAGCAGCGTTATCTGTTGTTCTTATTTATAAAGGACACTGCAACAGACTCAGGTTTCTGCATGGATTGGTTTGGCACGAGGAAAGAGCAGATTGTTTGGTTTGGCATGTGCTTGTTTCTCTGTCCTAGGAGGGTTATGGTGACTGAGGAGTTTCTGACGTGCCCTCCCCGTGCTTCTAACGCACTTGGCTTTCATCTGGTGCATGCAGGGTTTTAAGTCTGCAAAACAGGGGGTGTAAGAGGTGTTTTCCCTTCCCCTGGCAACCTGCTGTTGTCAGGAGCTGTGTTTAGGGCGGCATTTTGAGTGTAGGTTAGAGCTGGTACTCAAGTGGGTGTTCAAGTGGTGATTTAAGTAGGTTCAGAATCAAGTACTTGTCCAAGTGCTTGAATGGAAGTGGAGATGTTCACGTGTGTGCTACTACCTCCTGTTACTACATCTTGTCTCATACACAGAGTGCCATTTTTAAAAACTCAAAATGGTTCTTACTCTGTGGTAGCCTCTTCTTGCCTGCTTGTGACTTGGCATCCCTGTCTGTCTGGTAAGTGTTGACACTAAAGGACAGCATTGCGTGGATTTGCATGTGCTTTTAGGAGAAAAACTACCTTTATCTTCTCCATTCCTGCTGGCCTATATGAAAAACAAAACCTCAGAAGATGTTATCCTGAAATCAGACTAGGGAGTTGCACCTTGAAGGAGGGCAGCCTGAAGCCTGTGGGCAACTAAAAGACAAGAACTTGTAGCAGGAATTCTCATCACCATGTTAACAGCAGTGTGAAGTGTGGTGTGCTCAGACTGCAAACTGGATGTAGAAGTTGCAGTTGAGGAACTGAGTTGTAGTTGTACGAAGTCATCTTATATCCTGTGCACTGAAAATCACCGGTGCTTCCTTCGGGTCTCATGTGTAAGTACAGGATTTTAGCCTTTGTGTCTTTTGACCTTAGCATCTTTCTTAGTCACTTAATAAATTAGAATAACAATGATGCAGTAGTGCTTTTAAGTATAATCACAAGTGTAGCAGGGTTCAGCTTCCAGGGCTGAAAGATGTGGGAGCTGCCGGGTGACGTTGACAATTGGGAAGTGCCGCGTGTGGTATCTGCGTGGAGGGTACCAACCTCACTGTCTCACTCACTTTCCCTGCTGATCCATGCAGGTGCCATATCACTGTCTGTGTTGGAAGAAGTCTCTTGTTTACCCTCCATGCCAGATGGAAAGGGAGGGGTGGGGAAAAGGCAGATCTCACTGGAAACAGGGCACTGCCAAGTGCGCTCTGAAACGGAGTCTCTCTTATTCCCCTGTGATCACTGCAAGGATGCCTTCAAAATGGGGAAACGGGATGAGCTTTCATGGGACAGCCAGATAATAACGTGCTTTAAATTGCCCAGTAGGTTACAGATCCGTTGTGTGTTGCTGTAATGCTCTCCTTTCCCATTCCAGCTATGAAGCCGTACGCTCCAGCTTTCATTCTCCTGTGGAGTGCCGTCGGGATAGCGAGGGCTGCCAAAATCGTCGTCGTGCCGCCAATTATGTTTGAAAGCCATCTTTATATTTTCAAGACTCTGGCCTCAGCCTTGCATGACCAAGGTCACCAGACAGTGTTTCTCCTCTCTGAGGGCAGAGAGATTCCTCCGTCTAATCACTATAGACTCCAGCGCTACCCAGGGATCTTTAACAGCAGCACCTCGGATGACTTCCTGCAGTCCAAGATGAGGAGTATCTTCTCGGGGAGGCTCACAGCCCTCGAACTGTTCGACATCTTGGACCACTACTCCAAGAACTGTGACATGATCGTTGGCAACCAGAACCTCATGCGTGCCCTGAAACAGGAGAAATTTGACCTGCTCCTGGTCGATCCCAACGAGATGTGCGGATTTGTTATAGCCCATCTTTTGGGGGTTAAATACGCCGTGTTTTCCACTGGCCTCTGGTATCCAGCAGAAGTGGGCGCTCCAGCTCCCCTGTCCTATGTTCCCGAATTTAACTCGCTGCTCACGGATCACATGAACCTCCTCGAGAGGATTAAAAATACCGTTGTTTATCTTATCTCAAGGTTTGGGGTCAGTTTTTTGGTTCTGCCAAAATACGAACGGATAATGCAGAAACACAAGGTTCTTCCAGAACGGTCCATGTACGACTTGGTTCATGGATCCAGCCTGTGGATGCTCTGTACTGATGTAGCACTGGAGTTTCCGAGACCTACGCTTCCCAACGTCGTCTACGTGGGAGGAATCCTCACCAAACCGGCCAGCCCTCTGCCAGAAGTAAGGTTTGCTGAGTTTTTACAGTCATTCCTGTGGTTTCTGGTTCACCTCATGTCATGAGGGACAGCTTTTAAGCGCTGAATTTGAAATGGGATCTGGTGTTCTGCTGTTGCTTTGTGTGGAATATGCTCTTGGAGTCACGGGAAGTTGCTTGGGCTGGTGGCGAGAGGAAACTGTGAGATGAGGAATCCACAAAATGAGTCTTTTGTGGCTGCAGGAAGTATTTTGCTTTTGAGTAAAGTGCTTAATGGTGCATTAGAGGTGAAAACCAGTGCGCTCTGTCCTGGAAATCACATCAGTAGCTTCTACCCAAACATGGCTTAGAATGGGAAGGAGGGAGGATGGATGAATACTGCTTATGAAGAAGCCTGCTGTTAAGTTTTATACCATCTAACTTCATGGTATTAGTGTTCTCTGTGGTATTTTTATGCCTCCCTTGGGTTTGATAAGTAAAAACGTCTTTAAAACTACACGTATGTAAGCATGGGAAAAAAAACTATATGGGCCAAGGTATGGAGGTGTGAGTTGACCCACATGGCACCACCACTGGTACACTGCTGTGGATTTTCACTGTGCACACACTGGCCATCAGGTACTGCAATCACTGATAGTGGTTGCACTGACTCCAGAAATCCTGGCTGCACAGATTAATTATTAAGTTAGATTACTTCAGTACAGTGGGTGATCTTTGATACCTGATAGCTAAGAACGGCTCTGCTCAGCAACACGGTGGTGAGTGGCAGGCACAACAAAATCTGGTAGAACACCATGTCACCTCCACTCTGTGTGTCCGTGAAAAGGCAGATGTTGACTTGGGGGTGCATGTTAAAGGGTGCTTATGGCTGGGTGGCAAAGGGGAGGTACACCTGCAGTGCTCACCGATTTCCTTGTTAAAATGCCTTGTTCTGCTCTTGTCAGAGCTCCAGGGTGTTATCAGAGCTGGCAAAATTGGTCCTGCTTCTAGCAGGTTCTTCCTGTGCTTGGAAAGGGGCAGGCTGCACAGGTATCCTGAGAAAGCAGGCTAAAGGTACCCCTGGGCTGTCTACAAGTTCAGCCCTGTTCCCTCCAGGAAGACTTGGTGGGCTGGATTGAGCTTTTTTTTCCTTTTCCAAACTGTTAGTTCTTCTTGCAGAAAAAAGAAAATACCTTTGCACGATCCGTTTGAGCACTAGGTTAACACTGTCTGGTTTGTGTTTTTGTTTAATGTAACCAGAGTGACAGTGACCTGGAAATGGAGCTATAGGTAGAGTACATGCTGGCCAATATTCATTACAGCGAGGGGAAAGAAACCCCTCTAATTATTTGTAATCATTTATCTTGTCTTCAGTTCTATCGGGCAATTCATTCTTTTGGAGTTGTAAGCAGGAGATTTGTTCGAAGGTGCAGGAGAGAAATAACCAAGTGAGCATGTTCCTCTTTTATCCTGCAGTCTGTCCGTGCCTAAGGTGTTCACACATAATCCCCTGTGGAATGTATTGTAGGTTAATTACTGGGCAATCACTCGGTGCTTGCTGAGCAGCGAGATAAAATTCGGAACGGTGGCTCTGCTCTGGCAGATTTAAAGCTGGGTAGCGAGTGCTGCGGCTGTTCCCTGCCCCTGCTGCAGCTCTGAGGCAGGAGCCGTGGCTGATTTATTTTCTGCAGCTTGGAGTTTGGTGCATTAAGGTGAGCCAGAAGCAGAGCTGGTTCATGTTTCTGGGCTGGACTGGGACTGGTGATGCTACAGGAGCTCTCCTGAATTACACTCCCGCCCAAAGGTGATCAGAGAAGAGGGGGCATGTGGCTGCAGACAACAGCTTTAGTAGGCAAATTTAAGCTACTATTTCAAGTTACTGGGTCTCTTACAGTCTCCAAAACTGCTTGTGGGTAGCCTAGTCCACTTTATCTGCTGGAGAGGTATTAGGGAAAAACCAGTGGTGCCCAAAATACCCGGTCAACAGAGGATACCTGGGCACCTTAGTAGTGGCACCCCTGCCTTGCCGGCAGTTTTTTTTCCCTTTTTTTACCCCTCACCCTAAATAACCAAGTAGTTTGTTAACCCAAACCCAGGCCTGCACTTCAGCGAAAAGCTCAAGTTTTCTGCTTGTAAGTAGCATCTTAAAAACAAGAGGCAGAGAGGAATAATTCAGCACTCGAAGAGGAGGTGAAGGTCAGGGTGTTTTGAAGTGCTCTGGGGTGGCTGCTCTTTCATTCTGGGGGATGTGGCTGCTCAGAATCTGCACCTGCTCTAACTGGTTTGAAGTTAGGAAAGCACCGCTTTAAAGGTAGCACCTAGCAGTGGGTGCTGAATATCCATGTCTTGCAACCCTGCGGGTGTGAAGGGGAAGGAAACATTGCTCCTGCTTTGCTCTGTCGCATCTGCATTCTTGGTTTGGTTCCGGGCAGCGGATGGGGTGTGTAAACCCTTTCCCTTTTAGCCGCACTCGCCGCCTGCGGGTGCCGGTGCTTCGCGGGGGGACGCTTGGGTCGGGGACCGCAGGAGATGCGGCCAAATCCCGGCGGCTGGAGCTCGCAGGGAAGGGTGTGTGTGCACAGGGCTCTGCCGCGCTGGCACAGCGCTCACCGGGGCAGCTGCAGTCCCTGCAGGGACCGTGTGCTACCTGTGTGAGCCTTCCCCAGGCTCCGATCCTCGTCCTGCTCCTCCTCGCTCCCTCCCGGGCAGCGTCCCGCTCTGCGCTTGGCGCAGTGTCCCTGGGGCGGGCGCAGGGATGGCTGTGCCAAGGAGCGGGAGCCAGCGGGTGCTGTTGGAGGTCACCCGGCTCCCTGCGGCTCCCTCCGGCCCTCTGGGGTCGGTCTCACAGGGACAGGCGGGCAGGGTGTCGGGCAGCGGCCGGAATGCCCGGTGGATGGCACATTCCCTGCTCCCCATCCCGGCTGCGTGTGCACGTTTCCGAGCACGGCTTGTGTCGCTCCGCTCGGTGGCGGTGGGAGGGCTGATGGTCCCTTCGCTGAGCTCGGAGTAGGCAGCGTGAGGTTTTCACTGGTTCAACTGGGTTTAAAGATGCTTCTTGCATGAGGTGTGTTGCTCTGTAAAATGCAAGGAGAGATGGTTGTGGCTGTAGCCATTGTCCGTAAGGGAATCAGAGGTTACACGTGCGTGGAACGGAGTCCAGGATCAAAAACCCGTGTGTTGAACTGCGCAGGGGACAGTGTGATCAGAATGACCCTGAAAAGATCAAAAGCTAGAGACAGAGCGACGACCAAGCCCTCAAGGTAATCACTGACTCGAACTACCAAGTGCACGGTGTTCCCTGGCAGTATGTCCCTGGTCGCTGTCAGTGCCCATCAGGGAAGTAAAAGGCTCCTCTGCCGGTCCCTCGCTGCACTTCTCCAGGGGGACATGAATGAGGCTGTGTAAAGGAACACCCCTTTGAAGAAACAACGAGGGAACCTGTGCTCTGCCGTTTCCCGTGTGGCTGGGGTGGTGTGTATTAGGCACTAATGAGCCCGGTGAGAGTCCCTGGCTCCGGGCAGGAACCGGGAGGGTGCTACAGGCAGCCGCCTTGGGAAGTACTCAGTCCGTGAGTAAAGCAGACTGAGGCTGTGGAGGAGGGAGGGTGTGCACGTTTCCGAGGAAGGAGTTGGCCTTGCAGCCACAGCTGTCAACACTTAGTAGTGGCAGTAAGTTCCTCGCTCCTCCCTGTGCATCTCTTATCTGAGCTCGTCATTGTGAACATCTAAGCACGGAGCAAATTGGTGGCTTCGAAATATCCTCGCTGAAAAGGCTTGGCTTGTTTCTGTCTGTTTGTTTTCCCCTGAGCCTTGCTGACAGTTGAGTGTAGCTAATACTGATGCTTATCGTGGAAGTGAGGTGGAAGCATAAGGAGACGTTCTGCTCCTTAAATCCGGCTTTTCTCCTTCATTCCAATTCAAGGGCACGGTCTCGAAGCTCTTGCAGGCTGTAGCAGTCGATTTTTGCACGTGGCAGAGCACCATCACTTTAGGTTTGTTTTGGTTCTTTTTCCCCCACGTCCAGGGACTGGTTCTTACAGAGCTGTTTGGACAGCAAATTTGTGGTAATGTGAAGCAGTTCTAGAGCTGTTACAAAACTATTACTAATATTATTGACTAAAAGTAACCCTTACTCAAGACAGCTTTTTTGATGTCCTGGTTGCTTCAAGGTTAAGTTAAAGGGATGGTTTGCTTGTGGTTAATTTAATATCCTCAGGGAGAGGCATCTCCCTAAGCCTTCCCAGGCTGTCCACAGCCCCCCCTGGGGAATTCCAAGTGGAGGAGCTGCAGGGGACAATAGGGAGGTCTTGGGGAAGGGTGTGAGTCTTTCCCAGGATCAGAAGGCAGCTGATATTAGGCTTGTTAAAGAACAGGTGGTGAGTGGCCTGTTTATGTAACTGTCATATAAAAATGTGGGTAGTGTGTATCTAAACTTTATATGTAGTTATAAGTCTTGTAAAAAAAGAGAGAAGGGAGGAGGTAAGCCCCAGGAAGAAAGAAAAGCTGTTTTATCTGAAGAAGATGTGAAGAAATGGCCATTATTAAATCAAAGCTGTGGGTTGGAGTTATAGCTCTTGCCATCCCCAGAGCACAGGTGTCCTACAACACAAAATGTCCCACCTAAATTGGGTTATAATACGTATTTATGGAAGGGGGTATATGCCAGTATCTGTAATGCAGAGGTCTGGATTTAAATTGGAGCTTCTCTTTTTAACTCTCTTCTTGCTGTATTTGCTGTAGTGGAATTTGACCTGATGTTCTGTAGACAGTAAGTAAAAACAGTCTCTTCAACCTGTTTTGTTTTTTTTTTTCTTAACAGCTGTAGAGTTTTTTGCTACATATGGAGCTACTGAAAGCGTAGAAGGGTTGGTAGGACCTGGATTTGCCTTGACATTTGATAATCATCACCCTTCCTGTGCATGCTTGCGAGTTCCTGTTTCGGGAAGTGGCTTTTTGGGGTGTTTTTTAAGGGAATGTTGCCTCTGGGGTAACGCCAGCGAGGTTTTTCATTTGGATCCTGGATTTGAGGATCCCTCTGCTCTATGCAGTGGCTTTATTAACCTCTCCTGAAGGACAAGCTCCTTATTTTCCACTCCTCCCATTGCACTGAGAGGCAAGGTTGCTTTCCCAGGGAGCTTGCCAGAGGTCTGGTGAGTAATGGATTTCTGACAGGGAGTGTTGCAGCAGGGAAGTACTTGCACTGCAGTTTCCTGGTTGACCTCTAGTTTTGAGTAGGCTGTGTTCTGGAGGCTTCACTGGATGCTCCTGGAACTCCAGAGGGGGAAGCTGTATTTCCTGACTCTGTTTTTGGGAGTGAATTTTATTGCTCTTCGGAGTTAACTGGACTCAAACACTCTGGTGTTGGATGTTTAGTGGGAAAAGACAAAAGTCAGGGATGAAAAACCCCACAATGTTTTAGGCATTGGAAAGGTTAAAGCCTTTCTTCATCCCTACTGTATTTTGATAAGCCAAATGTACAGTGTGTGTGTCTATAAAGTAATCAGATATATATCTCATAGTTAGTGGAAAACATGAAACCAAAGTCTGTATTTCAGCGGGGCTGAATCTGTGTCTGGTATTATGGAGGAAGCACTTTATCAGCAGCTTTCAATTAATATGTGGTGACAGTGCACTTGGTAATGCTTGGGGTCCTGATGGAAGATAGTTGAGATCTTAGTTTGCTTCCCAGCTGACGGTGTTAATGTGGCTTTAGCCAGCAAGAAAAGAGGGGTTCAGTCTAATGCCAGAATCTGAGGATGGTTTTTTAGTGGGTTCAGGGCATGGTTTTTGCAATTACTGTACTTTATGCTGGTATGAATTCCCAAATATGAGAAATAGTGTGCATCTTAAGGGCATGGAGTTCTTATATGGTAGCTGTTAATAAAATCAGTCATTAATAAAACCCAGGCAAGAGAATTATGAACTTGCTATTAATCCATAGGGAAATGGGAGGTGGGGAGGATGTGGTCCTCACTGGGAGCAGTGGGTCTGTTCCTAATTGAACTAAGACTGTGAAAAGGAACAAGCCCTGATAAAATGGGATGAGTACTTTGGCCTGGTGGCCGTAGTTTTGGAAAGACAGGAATTTCCTTAGGGGAAAATAACCTCTGGAGTGTGACAGGGAGCCACCAGAAGTGGCTGGATGTGTGGAGTCAGGGAGGTGTGTTCCATGTCCTTTGCTCCTTAGGGTAGATAACCCTTGCTGTTTTTGGTTGTAAACTGAGTTACAAATTCATGGCAAGTAAATACAAAGCCTACTTTGCCTCGAGCGATAGTGTTTCCCTGGGTTGGCTGCAGACTGATTGGTTGTTTTGTGACTTGTAGATTATATGATGTGATCTTGTTTGTTTTGTGATTGTAAAGGTCGTATAATGGCATCTGTATGACCTTTAACCACCTGTGCTGCCGAGTTGTTTGAGGAAAATTGGAAATAAACATGTATTCATGAAGAAATATGTCACATCAGAAGTCCTATTTAGAAGATGCCAGGGCAGCTCAGACAGCAATATAAAAATGGTCTGTGTACCTTTCTGTTTGCTCATCAGTATCTCCTTTCTGAACATGGCTTAATGTGGCTCCTCCTTTGGAAATAGATCTCATTTTGCCTGCTCTCTAAGAAGCATTTAATAGGAGGGGTTGCATGGGATGCCTGTGCTTCTCCCTGGGGGAGAGGGTGGTTTGCAACCATATTTGAAGAACAGGCGTTTGTGCTACTCCACATCTGAATCGAGCAGCTGAACAGGGCAAAGCCTCAGATATTAAACCCGGTTATGTTTGTACTTGGGTACTTTGTTTATGCGAAACAAAGCTCAGTATTAGGCACCACTGGTTACTGCCAGCTGGGCCCCCACTCTCCAGCCACAGCTGTGCCCCCAGCATCCAGCCCTGCAAAGAATGGCTGATCAGAGAAGCAGGCAGGACAAAGCCCACACAGTGGGGCTGCCACAATGGCATTGCTGTCCCTGCACGCTCAAAAGGTTGATTTTATTCCTTTATTCCTCCCCCCTCGTGCCTATAGGACTGCACAGATCAATAAGTGCTTCTCCTCCCTATGGAGGCACAGGCCCTTCCACTGTTTTTCTCCCAAGAACATGCATTTGCACAGGAGCTGCGTGGAAACGGGCAGGGTTGGGCACAGGGTTGCAACTGGGACTCCTCTAAGGTTTTCATACCCTTAGTATGCATTG
Source organism: Pachyramphus minor (assembly GCA_013397135.1). Lineage (NCBI taxonomy): Eukaryota > Metazoa > Chordata > Aves > Passeriformes > Tyrannidae > Pachyramphus > Pachyramphus minor. The sequence goes on from VYXB01000534.1 coordinate 79,074, forward strand.
CTTCAGGTGAAAATGGTAATTAATGTCTGTATGTGTTAGGTGGTATTTTATCATAAATGTACATAGAGCTGTGACTGAAACCCAAAATCCAGTTCACAACTGAGTACAGAACCTGAATGTGCTCTGTTAGGCTTGCCAGGTTTCCTGTCTTTCCTGTGGGCTCATGTCCTCTGAAGTGGGAAGTTCCCAGGGCGGGGAGGTGTGATCTGACCAGCTGTAGGTGCTCAGTTGTCCTCTGGATGAGCCTCTCCACTGACTGTGATAGTCTGGACAAAACAACCTCCCTCACTCAGGTCGTTCTGGGCAAGTACCTCTGGAATCCCAGACTTGTCAGCTATTTTTGTGTCTTAAAATTTCTGGTAAATCCAAGTGTCCAGCTTAATGCTTCAGTAGTGTCAGCTTATTCTCAGTGTGAAATTACAGAGAATATTTATACTTCTAATGTACATGAGGCACACAAGTTCTGTGAGTGGCTCATCTAAGTCCTATTGGAATTTCTGCTGAAGGTTTTGCTTTCAAGTTCATCAAGGTTTTGGGGATTATAATTGCTCATGGTTTGATTCCTGGCTTGGAAGGGAAAAGCCAGATGCCTGTTTCCAAGTCACTGGTAAGTTTGTGAAGTTGGCAGTGCAGCCTCAGTGAAGCTGTTTGCTGGCTCTGCTGGGACTTAAACTGAAAGAAAATCTGGAAATACTTACATTTTGAGAGGGGGGAAAAAAAAGTGGTAAGTCTTGTGTTCCAGTCACTGAAAGAGAACCTTTTAAAGAAGGGCATGTCTTGAATTAACTGCAAAAGTTAAAGGTGTTTCCTTCTCTATTCTGTTCAGTTCAAGTTCGAAGCAGAGTGTGAGGAAGGTTCAGTGCAACTCGTCATGTAATAACCTCCCTCCCCGGATTTCTCCTGCAGTTTAGACCTCAGAAGTTGCGATTTCCTTTCCCTGTGTTGAAAAAAAAAAAAATAAAAATCCCCCTGAGTTTACAGTAAACCTGAAAATCATTTCAAGTGGGCAAAAGGAGGTCGCTTTGCTGCACGCCAGGAGCCGTGAAGTGCTGCCCGGACAGGGCAGGCTGGTTTTAATGAGGGCAGCTCTAATGACTCATCAGCCTGACTCAGGGCCTTTTCATACGGAGCGTAATTAGATCGGGAAGGCAGAACGAGCTGGAGGTCAAAAGTGTAAGTGGATTTAAGGAGAAGAAAGGGGTGAGCTCACAGGGGGCGAGTTGGGTGTCTGTGAGGGTTTTCAGCGGGTGGTGGATTCGGTCGGGGCTGGTGCTCGGGGTGTTGGGGTTAATGTGGCCCTCAGGAGTGGCAAGGTGTGACTGAAGGCTGCTGAAATTTTAAGCAGACGCGGTTGTCCTGTGGCATCAGCACGTGCTCTTCCACTGTTAAGGTTCTGCGCTCCAAGCTGGTATTTCTTGCATTTGTGTTCCTAATTTGGCCAAGTAAAATGAAATGCACACCTGTAGTAGTAGTGCTGTCGAAGTACTCGGTGTGTTTGATGTGCCAGGATCACAGCCTGCTTCTTATCTGCCCTATCGCTGCTGCACCTTCCTTGTGTGTCACACAAAGAACAAGGAAGGGACAAGAAATACTGAGCCTTTTGTGCCGTGGCCCTGCTAATTGCTACCAGGACGTTCAGATCTGCCTTAAAACCAAAGGCCTGTGAAGGCCCCTCGCTTGGATTCGGTGTCACTTGATCTCCAGTTTAGAAAGTCTGTGCTAAAAAGCTGTCAGGAGAAGTAATGATCAGAAGTTAAAGGAACCTGAGAATAATGGACTGAGCCAGGTCACGAACTCGGGGAGCTCTCCAAGGAGGCAGTCAGTGTAAGTTCCCCATTTTCCATTTCCTCATTTGTCTTTGAACCCAACTCCTGCATTTCTGGTGATGCTCAGTGATCCCGTTTAATCCAGGCTGTGTTGTGCCAGGAATTACACAGAAGTGTGCGAGGAGAGCCCTCATCCTGACCAGTCTGTAGTAGATTTTGAGCAGCCCGTGCACAGTAGTGATGTCCAGCACCCCTCTGGGGAAGCAGATTGGAAAGGGGCTGCAGATCAGGAGGCAGGTAAGCAATTAACATAATCCTATTTAATGCAACAAGCAAATCCCATCTTTGGAGCCTGATGGCAGGATCTTACCTTGCCTGTGAGGATTTTAAGTTTGCCTTTTGGCACGTGTGATGTTCCACTGGAGCAGTGGGATTACCTTCAAAGGGAAGGATTACAGAGGTTTGGCCATGAAACCAGCCCTAATAACACAGAGCAGGTTGCTTTGCTGTTGCACAACAGTAAAATGCAAAAGCCTGTTTGCAGGTGACTGGTTCTGTGGTACACAGTAAAATTGCTTTCTTTTCCCCATACATAAAATTCAGAGTACTTAATAGCTATTTGTTACTGTCTGTGGGGATTTTTGAATGCTATTTCAGAAACTCTGTTGTAAGGAAATATTTTATACCTCCTCTATGTTTACATAATGAAGTATAATTTTTACTTTGTGAATACATCAGAGTTGTGAAGGCTCACAGAATTTCTAATTAAGCACAGAGGAGCAGTAGCCTTGGGAGCACTTTCTCAGCTAGAACAGGCTCGTCTCTAGCAGCAGAAAACCACGTGTCTGACCAAGCAGAAGTAGTCACAGGTAGGACCTCCTGATGCCAGGATCCTCTGGGATTATTTGCTCCATCCAAAGGCCAACCTTACCAGTCAAGGCTGAGATCTTGGGCTTTTCATGGTTTGATCCAAAGCCCACAAAAAAGTGATTTTTCTCTTGAGCTTTAAACTGATAAGAAATGGCTTCAGATGTAACTAATGGAACCACTCCACTTGCTGTAATTCAATGACATTTGTGGCATGCCTTAGGTCCTTAACTAAGATGCAAGGATGAGCTTTAAATAAATCACAAAACCACTTGGAAACTTTTTGTGTCAGGAGTTCAGGCCCTAATAAATGATTCAGCTTTGAGGCAGGTCACAGCCGCTTCCCCTCCTTTCCCTCCTTCCTCTCCCTTCACATGAATAAAAAATAGGAAGAGAGGGTGCACTGGAAAAGGGCAAAGTGTGGCTTGTAGAGAAAATGGGAATGTTTTTTGCTGCCTGGCAGAGAGCAGTGTAACATGCTGGGTTTTGGGGAAGGTTTTGTGCTGGGATCCGATAGCACGGTGTTACTCTGTTCCTGCCTGCCCTGCTATTTATTCCTGGGACAAGAGGCACATTGTGAGCAGGGCTCTTGATTTTTCTCCTTGCTCACTTCCTATTGCTGGACTGGTGTTGAGCAGGCTTGTGCTTACAGTTGGTGAGACCAGAACTGAGCCATGTCCTGAGAAACACATTTTTTTCTGTTCGTTTGTTTCCCCTTCCTCACATAGTGCAAACCTAAAGTGTTTTTTGAAGCTCTGGCTTCTTTCAAATTGTGTTTATTATTTTCATTCAAAAGAAAGCAAACCAAGGCTTTTGAAGTACTGCCACTTTCTTAAAGGCTGAAAGTGCCACAGCCAAGTCCCAGCTTCATTCACACATTCCCTGTGCCGTGCTTCCAGGCTGATACTATGATGTGGATCTGTTTACTAAAACATGGATCTCTTCCTGTTTTGCAGAGTTGAAATGTGATGTGTTAACTCGTGAGAGTGTGTGTGAACTGCTCAGTGAAGAAGGGATAGATTGTCTTCAATAGTCACTAGAGGTTAATATGGAAGCTAAAACAAACATGGAAGGGTTTTGCTGTTCGTGGTCTGTGCCACAGATTCTGAGTCATTGAGTTATTGTTCCCGCTGACTCCTGGCATGTTTGCAACTCCTGAAACCTGGCTTGTGAAGCAACCAAGGAACCCCACAACCGTTCTTCCTCAGCCCTGTTTTCCCACTGTCTGTGTGCTGTGTGGTGCTCAGTGTCAGTGTTCCCTCCCTCCCCCAGGACCTGCAGGCGTGGGTGAATGGTGCTAACGAGAACGGCTTCGTGCTCGTCTCCTTCGGGGCTGGAGTGAAGTACCTGTCGGAAGACATCGCCAACAAGCTGGCACATGCCCTGGCCAGGCTGCCCCAGAGGGTGATCTGGAGGTGAGTGCCGTGGGGGGAAGGTGCTTGGGATGCTCTGCATTAGGCTCCTTTCCCGCTGTGCCATCTGAACCCAGAGTTGCAGAGGCTGGAATTGGCACCGGGGACCTGACGCTGCTGAAGGACACTCCTCGTGGGAATAGTGCAGTTCCCTGGCACTAAGGGGGGAGCAGTGGTTTTTGTGGCAGAATAAAGCATGGGTTACGTTCCTGTGCTGCATTGATATCCTGGAAGGATCAGGGACAGTGAAAAGAATCCGAGGTTATAACATCTGTGACATACTGCCATCATTTTTGATAAAAAAGCCACCCTGGGGCTCAAGAATGAATCTTGATGATTAAATCCTAGGTTTTCTTCTTCCTTCCCTTTATCCTCACTTTTTTAGGCCCCTTCTCCACTTTCATCTGTGAACACAGACTTTCATTATTGATTTTCTCACTTGTTTTCTTTTCTGTGAGAAATTGGAGGGAGAGAAATCTGCAGGAGTCAAAATCAGTAATAAGCTTTCTCAGCTCTGAGAAACATCTTGAGTGGTGCTCTCGACTCGCTGGAAAAAAACCCAAATTGCTTAGTTAGCTCTGCTTCACGTGGAGCATCAGTGATTAATTTGGAGGAGTTCATGTGAACCATTTACTTCTAAATAATCAGTGCCTTACAAGTCCTGCCTTGCTGCCCTGCTGTTGGAGTTCAGCTAGGCTATTTAGCAGCCTGTTCCCTGCCATCTCTTGAGGGATGTCCTCATGGGCTGTGTGTAGTTGAAGTAGCAAACCCCACTAATGACCAGGAAAATGGGGATTCTTCAGCCTGTGGCACAGAACCTGTGGTGGTTCTAGTAAATATTTACATCAGTTTTGGTTTGGGGTAGAGCCGCTACGTTTTCTTTGCTTGGCTTCCAGTTAATTGTTGGTCCCAGGTGATCTTGCTGCTCTTCATTTCTGTCCTTTGATTATGTTTTCCCTGGAATATTTCTCTACAAGTATCCACTTTCTGTAGTAAGTCAGTCGATTTTAACAGATTTTCTTTTCCTTGAGGATCCTTTTTTTTTAATGGGAAACCAACAACTTGAGTTGAAGCCTTCTCTTAAATGGGTTTTTTTTGCTAGTGTTTCCTAGTGTTGCTTTTTCATTATGGTTTTTTGTTGGTGTTTTTTTTGTTGTTGTTGTTGTTTTTTGTTTTTGGTTTTTTTTGTTACTTGCAATCTATGATTTGCTGAATGGCTTTTTGGCTGAGGGAACCCACCTGCAGTTCCTTACCCTCCTGATTTATAAAAGGGGAAGATGACCCTGGGACAAGGTGCAAGACATGGTCTTTCTGGGAGAGAGAGGCAGTCAGTCCAGCCCAGTGGGGATTTGAGATCCATGATTAAATACCTAAATATTATCAGTCAGACATGGCTTGGAGTTTTTTTGGGGGGTTGGGTTCATTTTTGTTCTTTACATGACTGACCCATGTCTGTGTGGGACACAGGTGGATTTCCACTGGATATTTCTGGGAATGAGAGAGGTGGTAGTACAGCTTGGCAGTCTTCTGTCACCGTGATAAATCAAGGAAATCTCTGTAGTCCTTTATACACTTGGGATTATGGAGCCCAAACCAGTAACAGTTTAGTTCCTTTTCTATAACTTAGTGTAAATAATCTTCTCAATATACCTAGGACTGGCTTGTACATTCTGTAAGTCTTGCTTAATTGGGAATGTGCAGGTGATTGTTTAAGTAACTGTTCTAATGCTCTCTGGTAAACAGAATATTTAAGTGGGTCAGTGCAGCTGCCACAGAACAGCTCTATCTTGTAGTAGTCATTTTGGAGGTTTTGATAACTCAGCTTCCCTTTGATTTTCACTGGTTTAGGTTTTCAGGGAACAAACCAAGGAATTTAGGCAACAACACGAAGCTGATTGAGTGGTTACCACAGAATGACCTCCTGGGTGAGTATGTGTTTTGATCAGACACTGCTTGTTCTCACTACACTGCAGTTTGCTCTGCTAAAAATATTCTGCTGAATGAGCAGTTATTAGAAAGGCAGGATCACTTCTGGCATGCAAGTCAGAGAGCAAGGATGTAGAATTAGGATTTCAAGAATGATAGCCAAGTCCCTTGTGGATACGAGAGGCCACAGAATATTTCTGACTGTCTCTGGGATACCTCGATGTTGGTGTGTTCCCAAAACAGCTCCAGTGGGTGCTGATGAATGCATTAAAAGTGTGTGTGCTGTGTGTCAGCTGGAGTATTTATCAAAACATAGTGATTCAGCAAATGACTTCTAAAGCAGGTGGATTGTTTTGGTTACAGAAGTGCTCCAAGAGAGTGTGATTTTTTTTTTTTCTTGTTTGTTTTTTTCCCCTCATTCTATGGGGCTATTACTGTGATTGTCAGTGTTTGCTGGCCTGCAGTAAGGCATGGGAGGCTTTAGAGAGCATAACATCAGTTGTCCTGCATTTAAAAATCTTGTATTTCATCCTGAAACGTGCTCTCCCTCACTCACTTCTACTGCTAAACCCGCTGTGGTCACCACCTGCAGCTACTCGCGAGTGAGAAGTGCGTACTAATTACTCCATTAATCATTCTATATGATTCAGATACACCAGAACTTTCTTTGCTTTGGCTGTTCCCTCTCCTAGTGTATAAGGAAGTGATTTAATGCATGAGGAATTCCAGCAGAGTGGGCTTAGGGAGAACTTCAGAACAAGTTGTATTAATTTTGCCCTGCCTGCATTTCAACCACAGAAACACGGACAGATATGTTGTACCCAGGTACTTCAATAACTTTAAATAAGAAGAAATAAATGTCTTTTAACCTTGAATGCCTTTTCTGTTTTCAGGTCACTCCAACATCAAAGCTTTCCTTAGTCATGGAGGTTTGAACNTTGGTTACAGAAGTGCTCCAAGAGAGTGTGATTTTTTTTTGTTTTTGTTTGTTTGGTTTTTTCCCCCCATTCCATGGGGCTGTTACTGTGGCTGTCAGTGTTTGCTGGCCTGCAGTAAGGCATGGGAGGCTTTAGAGAGCATAACATCAGTTGTCCTGCATTTAAAAATCTTGTATTTCATCCTGAAACGTGCTCTCCCTCACTCACTTCTACTGCTAAACCCGCTGTGGTCACCACCTGCAGCTACTCGCGAGTGAGAAGTGCGTACTAATTACTCCATTAATCATTCTATATGATTCAGATACACCAGAACTTTCTTTGCTTTGGCTGTTCCCTCTCCTAGTGTATAAGGAAGTGATTTAATGCATGAGGAATTCCAGCAGAGTGGGCTTAGGGAGAACTTCAGAACAAGTTGTATTAATTTTGCCCTGCCTGCATTTCAACCACAGAAACACGGACAGATATGTTGTACCCAGGTACTTCAATAACTTTAAATAAGAAGAAATAAATGTCTTTTAACCTTGAATGCCTTTTCTGTTTTCAGGTCACTCCAACATCAAAGCTTTCCTTAGTCATGGAGGTTTGAACAGCATTTTTGAAACCATGTACCACGGGGTCCCTGTGGTGGGCATCCCCCTTTTTGGAGACCACTATGATACCATGACCCGTGTGCAGGCCAAAGGCATGGGAATACTGCTCAACTGGAAGACTATGACTGAGAGTGCACTGTATGAAGCCCTAGTAAAAGTTATTAATGATCCCAGGTATGGCATGAGGGATTTGCTGTGGGTTAAGTATGACTAGACCTTAGTGCAGTGGGGAAAAAACTGCATGGTGGGTTTCATTTTCTGTCCAGCTGGGGCGAGTCTGTGGCTGTGTGCTTGTCCCATTGCCCAGGATTACCCAGGGCTGAGGTTTCTGTGGAGGTGCTGGGCTTGTTGCTCAGCACCAAAGCTCAATTGTCTCACTTGCTCTTCGGGGCAGTTGCCATGTGGAGGGTAGAGAAGTTATGGAAACAAACCTCTCCTGACGTATTCCACATTGTAGACCGATGTTATTTTATCTCTGTGTGTCTGTCTAGATTATTCCTTACTACCAGTCTGGCTGTTGTGCTGCCTCACAGGCCTGGAGCAAGATACACACACATGACTTGGGTTGTAGTTTAAAGAGGGAGGTATTCACCAAGAATGATTCTTAAGTCCCATGATGTGATTTAAAAAAAAATTTTTTTTCAAGTATTTACCTGTTCTAGTTAGTAATATATGTCTGAAGTTCAGGAATGTCATTTCGTATCCACACAAATTTGTCAATTTGTCATTTTGCCATGACAATATTTTAATTTTGTACAAATGAGGACTCCAGTCTGACTTTTTTGTTACTCAGAGGGGTAAGTGCAAGCCTGTCAGCTGAGTTGAAGAATTCTTTCTAATTCCAGCAAATAAGTTCTTTCAACAATCCTTGTGTGAGGAGAGTCACTTCATGAGTCAGTTCTGAGTGTTCTGTTTTAAACACCTTTGGATGCTGAGACTGGCTCCAGATGAAAAGCAGTGAGGTGTTAGCTAGCAATATATTGTATTGGCTAACCCTGATTTTGGAATACAGTGCTGTTGATGGTTCTTGCTTTCTTGGGTGTGGAGTCGTGAAGTGGAGGGAGAATCCTGTAGGGATTGTGCAGCAGAGGAGCGGTGAGGGGGGGATGTGCACAGAGAGACCTCCGTAACATCAGTTGCATCACCTTCCCCTTGTGCACTTCCCGTCAGTGAAAAGGCAAGTCCTGTGTGAATAACCTGCTGACCCTGCAGGGAGGGGAGGAGGAGTTGGACACGCTGAGTCGCTGGGGTGAAAACGAGAAGTTTTTAGGTGAAACTCCGGCCGGGGAGCGGAAACGGTCTGTTGCAAAACCAGAGCCAGGTTTCTCGTTCCTCTGCATTTCTCCAGCCATTCAGTTGCACAATGGCATAACGTGGTGTTTGTCTTTTTTTTTTTTTTCCCCTCTTCCTTGTTTGTTCCCCCCCAGCTACCGGCAGCGGGCGCAGCGGCTGTCTGAGATCCACAAGGACCAGCCCGGCCACCCCGTGAACCGGACTGTGTACTGGATTAACTACATCCTCCGCCACAACGGAGCCCAGCATCTGCGTGCCGCTGTTTACAGCATCTCCCTGTTTCAGTATTTCTTACTGGATATTGCCTTGGTCCTTCTCGTGGGTGCTGCCTTACTTTACTACGTGTTGGCCCGGGTGGCCAGGTTTGTCTGCGAGCAGAGCAAACACCTGTGGCCCGGCGACAAACACAGCGCCGTGAACGGACACTGCCAGAACGGGATCCCCAACGGCAAGTACCGCAGGAACGGCCACATCAAGCATGAAAAGAAGGTGAAATGAGCCAACAGCCTCCCCCTGCCCCGCCCCCACCGTGTAAAGTAGTAACCAATCAGATCAGTAATCGAATTTTATCGCTGTAACTTAGCCTAACCACTACTTAAAAAAAAGAGAGGAAAAAAAAACAACCACAAAGCAAAAAAAAAACCACCACAAACCTCAGTGTAAGCAGTTCTAACACTCCCCTTCGGTATGTAATATTATGTGACAAAATTCTGCGCAACTAAGAGAAGTCTTTAAAACAAAAAACACAACAAACAGAAAAAAAAAAAGGAGCAAGCAAGCACAACCTAAAATGGAAAATATTTTATTCTTAATACTGATGCAGAGAGGTTATTTTGGCACTGAAGTTTTTAGAAGCCTTAATTCTCTGAAGTTCTATATAACGGCCGTATTTATGAATTTTGAGTTTTTTTAAAAGCTCAGTGTGTGTGTCCCAAATGAGGAGAGGTTTCTTTTTATTTGCAGAGGTGTTCTCGTTTTATTTTTTTTTATTATTTTAATATGTCCACCCTTTTAGCTGAGAGAACTCTAGTTCTAGTTCTGTTTCCTTTGCTGAAGGTTCAACAAGTTGTGTAAGAATGCTGTTCAAAACAAAAAGTTTCCCCCCAGTCTTTATGCAAGAAATAGCGAGTTGCAGACTGAGAACACAGACCTTAAAAAAGAAAAAAAAAGAAATAATCTTAATGAGCACTACAGAAAAATGGCAAAAATATGTTCTTGTTTTACTGATAAGCTGCATGACTCTTCTGCTCACTCCCAGTACTTTCGGAGAAAAGGGTCTTGAGCAAGTCTACAGTTAGGTCCCAGTTTTAATTTAGGCAACAAATGAGATTTTGTCTTTCTCTGCATAATATAACTTATGCCATGAAAATATTAGGGAATTCCGTTCCAGTTCAAAACAGGGCTGTGTGGGAAGTAGATTTGCATAATTAAGAAAAACAGAGGAAACAACAACAACAACAACAAAAGAAAAAGATAAACTACTAAGGGAGATCTACCCCTGTCCTTCATGCAGGAGGTTTTTTAATGGCCCAGAGCTGTGCAGAACCAAACCACGCCTTGGGGTCTGTTTAAAAAACCAACTCACAGCAAACAGCCCCCCACCCCGAGTTGAATGTCTTTGCTGTTCGTTCTCATGAAGTTCTTTCGGAATTGCAATGTTGTAGCTGTTCTCTTTCAATGGTTGTATCTGGGGCGGGGGGGAAAAAAAAGGAAACAAGAAAAGAAAACCCACAAAGAAAACCCAACAGGAATCTTACCTTCCCCTAGTCTGGGCCCACGCAATCCATGTTCCGCATAGTTGCCAACGGGAATTGCGCGCCGCGGGCGGGTGCCCGGCCCCCGAGGCGTTACAGGATGAAGCCTGGCCGCTGCTCCGGGGAGGGGGCCGTGTCCCCTCCGCTCCCACCCCTGCAACAATCTGCTCCAATCACTGTGGCCGACACGGGACGCCGCCGGCGCCGGGCTCTGCTCCGAGGGTTGAGATGCGCTCCGGGCGCGGCGCCGCCGCCGCCGCCCCGCTCGACCCACAGTTGGCAACTATGAGTTTTCTTTGCGCGTCATTCTGTTTACTTGGAATTTTGCACTACACACGTTGTGAGTGTACGCTTTATTTATTTGTAGTTCGAGATCCCATTGCCTTGAAGGAGAAAGGGAGGAACGCCCGTTTTTTACCTGGTGTCGCTCACTAACACACGGCGGGAGTTGGGGAATGATGATGGGATGCTGAGCTCATCCTCATACACAGTGATGCAATATTTCGCTTGCCATTCCATCAGGAGCCTCGGTCCTGTAGCAATAAAGTAACAGTGCAGATAGGTTTCTAATACACAGTACAGCTACTTGTACTGCTTTCCGAATACTTGAAGAAAATGGTGTTATAAATAAAGCCTAGTAGCTATTCCTTTTTACAATCTTGCAGTTCGTGGCAACTAAAGGAGCACACAGAGGCGATGAGCGGTGGGGTGGTGAGAAGACTTCGAGTGTATGAATGACTTGGTTCAAATGTGGGGGAGGGTTGTCTTTTTTTTTTTTTTTTGGCATTAAAGAAGGTACAAAAGCACTGACCGGATGATTAAGCATAATTTAATCTCCACTGTGATAAAACTTAAGCAATAAACATGGATTTAATAGAGAAATTCTGTGGTTGGGAGTATGTTTTTTTTTTTGTCCAGTTGAGTGGTGGTTGTTTCAAAGCACCTGGGGTGTGTGGGTGTGTGTGTGCACATAAATGTGGGTGCTTACTGGGATGCACATAATTTTTCTCTATATGCACTGGGGTGGATGGTATGTGTTTGAAATCAAAAATTATTACTGTTTCGTGAATGTAGATGTGTTTCCTGTAGGAGCTTTGAATCCATTGAAAGGCAAAACCCTTGACTAGATTTCTCTACAGCAGTTCAAATTTTTTTATGTTTCTGGACATCCCTGGCAAAGTGTCCTTTTTTTTTTTTTAACCTGTATATGTTGTTTCTTCAAAAGCAGGACTAAAAGGTTTTTCACGGTGATGCTGGATGAGATGATGGATTTAGGGTTTTTTTGGATAGTCGCTGTAGATACAAACATGCTGCAGTTCTGTTGTAGGAAGAGGCAGTTGCTGCTTTAATTGTCTTAAATTATTTAATTGTATTTAATTTCTGATGGGTCTGACCTACCTCATCTGAAGAAACACCAGTTGTGTTTCGGCTTTCTTGTCAAGTTGAGGTACGAGCTGATACTGTGATTTCACTTCTCCCTTGGCTATATCAGGTGAAGATTCCTCTGCTTTAAGACACAGAATTCAACAGTGATTGGTGTTGGTGCCCAGCTGGTGTTGAAATCAGCCACATTGCTGAAGGAATGTGGGGAAAAAAAGTGTTTAAAAACATGTATGTAACTCCAGGTTCCATCACAGCAGTGAGTCTGGGGCTTTACTCACCTGTTACTCTGCACTGAACAGAAAAGACAGTCTTGAAAGAAACTGAATTCACTCCTTGGTAAATACCACACCTGGGGCTTATTTATTCTAATGACAATTACACCTTTGAGTGGCCTAAATCTCATTTGGGGGGGGTGGGGTGGTGAGGTGTTTTCTAAACTAAAAACAAGCATCACCCTAAAACCAGAGCATAACTGCACTGCATGGAGCATTAATTGAGTTTGTAATGTTAATGTAATTATGTTCTAATGGAATAATGGCATGTCTGGGTGTAAGAGCTGAGGCTGGTGAGGAGTGACGACTGAAGCAAGCAAGAAACAACAGACTCTGACTGGTCACAGGTGAACACCAAGATTTTTGGCAGTCAAATAATGTGAAGCCTGCAGTGGTGTTTTTAAACCAGGTGTTCTTCTGGTTCTCTGTAACCCCCAGGTTACGATGCCGTGGATTCTCCTGCACATACACACTTCAAACGGGCTTTATGATGTTGCTGCTTGTAGTTTTCCACAGATGTTACTAAAAGTTTGAAATTCCAGGCCACCTCTATGGGGAAACCTTGAATGTTCCAGCTATGCTGCAGTGGTAGTTTGAGGCATGGGATTCCTATTGCCTGCCTTTTTCTTGGTGTTTGTTTTTTTTTTATGAAGGAAAGAATGTTGTCACAAATTACTAGAAAATTGTGAGGATTTCAAAATAAATTTGCCTGTGTTTGGAAGGTTTGGGAGGGATGGGACCTTAAAGATCATCTAGTTCCAGTTCTCTGCCATGGGAGTTGTCCTTGTGTGTTGTCTCCTGGTCATCTTTTCCTTGACATTGATTCCTGCATAACAAAAAGTGTTATTGGAGTTCAATATTATTTTAAACTTTACTGCATTCCTACATATTTAAGAATCACCTGGGACAAGCTGAAGCTCAATTTCAATTTATTATCCATGCTTCTAGTCTGAAAAAGTAAAATCCTGAAGAGAGACCTCCTGAAACTGGCAGGTTACTTATTGAGATAATGGAGCTAAATACGAAGGTACAGGCACTTCCTCCTTTTAAGGAGAACCTTTTCTCCTGGAAAACAACTGCTTGGAGCTGAGATTGGGAAGTCACAGAGGGCTGGAGGTGAAAATGAGCTTGTTCCTTTTGAAATTGGGAAGAGTTCCTTGTCCCACTTGGCCTGACACGGTGTTATCACTGGTGGGGCTGTGCAGTGTAATAATGAACTGGGGAGAGGTACAAACAACATGTGTTTTATCTGTGCTGGTTTCACAGGAAAATGCAGAATTACATCAGGTGCTCAGAAGGGGCAGAGGTGGAGAGGGAGAGAAGACAATGACTGGGAGGCTTGTTGGAGATGAGCTGCCTCCTCTTGGATGTCTTTGTGTTATTTGTATTTCTCACAGGGTGGCTGAAGCTTAAATTTTCCAGGTTCACCACAGAAAAATGCAGTGAATTCCTGGGGTGGCTTGGAAGGAAGAAAATGTTCTCATTCCAGTCACAAACAACCTGCTTATCACATATCTGCTGTTTAGTTTTAAGAAGTAATTTCAGATACAGGCTTGAAATAAATTCTCCTCCTCGGCTCCCGTGAGATTTAGAGCAAGGATAAGAATTTTCAGCACCAGGAGATGCCTGCTGAGAAAACTCTGTGTCAGAAAGGCAGCAAATGTATCTGTAAGAAGTAGAGTTGTGTAAGGAATTAACATGTTTGCCCATATTTATGAGGCTGTTCTCTGTTGTGCCCTGCTTTTCTAATCTTGACTTTTATGCCTCTTTTGTCTGGATGTTTCTGTATCTTCTTTTTTCAGAGCAGCAGCCTTTCTTTCTGGGGCTTGTGTGCAGAGTTTTTGAGGATGGCAGGTGTTGGTTTGCCACATTCCCCAACTCTCCTTGGCATTTCCCCACCCTCCTGCTACTCCTTTGCTGGATAACTTGCCTGGGGATGCCATAACCATCCGATAGCTCCATCCCAATGCTTGTGTGGAAGGTTTGGGTTGTTCCTGTGCACCCCACGTGTCCTGCTGGGCTCTCTTGGCTTTCAGGTGGAGGTGGACCTGTCCCAGGGAACGTTTCCAAGCTGAGATCCAAGTTTGGTCCCTTGGTTTCGCTGCAGATAAGACCTGTCAACACTGTGAGCTCACACATGAGCTTCCTGATGAAAGAAATGCTTATCTGGCTGGTCCTCTCTGTTGTTTTTGGCTCAGCACCCTCTGTCTGGTGGTCTGGGAGAAGGTGCAGTGTTGGGTCTCTCAGTGATGCCGAAAGAAAGCATGACGAGGAGATGCATGAATTAAAATCTGAGCTACTTTCACTGGGAAAAAAATGCTGTGGTTTGGTTCTTGTAGATAAAATGATACGAAATTGGAGAGTGAGTGATTGTAGGGTGCAGCAAAGGGAACGTTTTTTTTCCCTGGGTCTCATTACTCAGGTACAAAAGAGTTCACATCTGTGTGTGGCACCTGAAAGACTCATCAGCTGCCTTAATATTTTTTTTCCATTTTCTTTGTGTTTTCTATGGGTTTGTTGTTTGTTTTGTTTTGTTTTTTGAAGTATGTATTTATTGGGTGCCAAGGGAAGAGCACTTCATGCCAACAGTGGGAAACATTCCAGCCTCTGCCTGGGACCCTGATGGGATTGCTGTAAAAAAATTGTAATTAAAAAAAAAAGTGTTTAGTTAAAAAGGTTCAAGTAATGTTATAGGTAAAACAACCTTCTAGAAGTAACGAACAGATTGTCACTGAACAAATCATAAAAAAGCAGCTTTGTCTAGGACATGTTATTTCTGGACCTATAACCAGCTTGCCCCCGCTGCCCCCCAAGCCTTGAGCCTGTAAATTCCCCATTTCTCAACTCTATTTGAGGCTGAGTTAGGTGTCTATCACCGTGATCCTTGTGAAATGAAGGCTGGGTTGTGGGTGCTCCTCCAGCGTCCATTCGCAGTTCGGGAGCCAGGAGATCATTGCTCCAGCCTCCCGTGTCCGCACGGCTCAGGAACTTCCCGGCACGGAAACAATGAGTTCTCAGGCTGGGAGGTCTGTGAGAACACCCTGTGCTGAGTGCAGGATCACAGAAAGGTATGTTGGGTGCTGTGCTCTGAGATGATTATCTGTTTGTAGGTACCAGTCGTGCAAAGCCGACCGGTACATTCCTGATCTCCATGTTTTGTGTGAAGTTCCATTGAGCTGAACCCCGATATTCCTACAGCTGCTGAAGCATCTCTGCCCTCGCTGCCTCTTGCTTGCATTTTTTTCTCCTGCTGCTTGGCCTCACTCCATGAGAAACACGGAGACACAACCACAACCCAAGGCCAGGTTGGATGGGGCTTGGAGCAACCTGGGCTAGTGGAAAGTGTCCCTGCCCACGGCAGGGCCTTGGAACTAGGTGGTCTCTATGGTCTCTTCCCACCCCAACTGTTCAGTAATTCCGTGATTGACTCTATGATCCGGGTTGGGAATTTTCTCATTCCCTTGTGGGGGAGCAGAGCAGTTGTTTAAGTGGGGTTACAGGAGGAAAATGCTTCCTGGTTTCTCCCTGGAGATGGATAAACGCCTAGGCAGCCCTTGTGCCTCATCTGCTGGCTGGAAATCCCTTTCCACTTCAGTTCTGGGCATTCCTGGGCTTGGAACTATTTCTGTGTTTTCCAGCATCACTTTGGCTTCTCTATCTGTTCCAAAGGCTGGGTTTCCTTTGGTGTTATTTTGCTTTTAAAGGGTGTTTTAAAAGGCCTAAACTTCGGCAATACCTGCTTCTCAGTATAAGCTGGTGTTGTTTTCCCTGGGATCCCAAAATCACAGCTTATGGCTGTTCTTGGAACTTCGTCTTGATTTGTGTTTCTCATTAGAATTAAGATGATTATTTATTTTGAGGGACTGAGGAGCAGTAGCAAATGCATGCATCCCAGTCTGTGTGTCCGTGCATCCATGTCCTCGGTGCCAGCCCGGTCCCTGGAGCTGCTTTTTCCGGGTCTGGAAGCGGCATCACCCCAGGGGGGACTATTCCCGCCTCAGCGCTGCTTTCCCTGCAGACAGCTTGTCAGAGACCCGCCGCTTTTTTTCTCCTTCATCTTTCCTTTTCCTCCTCTTTTCCGATTCCCCCGCTCCCGCCGCGCTCCATGGCCGGGGCTGCGCTGCCACCTGGCGTCGGATCGCGGGTGGGAGCCGGGAAGGAGCAATCCCGCTCCCTGGGAAACGTGTTCGTTTATTTTTCTGCTGCCTCTCGGGCCCGTATGACCTTCAAAAAAACCCACCAACAAACAAGCATCCCTAAACAGAAAACAACTACGGAAGGGAAGCAGAAAGCTGGAGCTGCCTCGCTGGGAAGAGGCTTCCCTGGGTGTTATCTTTACTTATATATATCATTAGTAGAGAAATCAGCTGGGATTTGAGCCAGTACCGTTTTCCGTGCCCCTGGTGACTTCTATAATGAATTAAGTGGAGTCTTCCACGTGTTACCTTTTTCCCACAGGATCCCCTGTGGTTTAGGAGATGTTATCCCGCTAATTTGCCGTGCTTACACATCCTGAGCTGTGCAAATCTCTGGGAGCAGAAGGCGAAAGCCACAGCCATTAATATTCCTGGCTGGGCAGTTGAAGGCTGGGGGAAGATAGAGATACTATTAATTTTTCCTTAGGACGATGTGAAATGACTTTTTTTTTTTTAAACAGGGAATCTCCCTGGCAAATCCTAGCAGCTGTTTTCGGGTCTGGGTGTTTTCCAGGATGGTGCTGTGTCTGCAAGGCGCAAACAGTCCCTTTTTCCCCTCGGGTGTAACCCGGGCACAGCCTTGCTCCTGGGTAATCACCGCTCAGGGTGAGCATCCAGGACAGAGCGGTGAATCACTCCCCCAGCCCTGCGCTGGGAGCTCGGCGGGGACACTGAGCGCCGCCTGTAACGGGGGACAAGGCGGCGATTCAGGGCCGCTCGCTGTTGATGCCCCGGAGGCAACAAAGGCGCGATTGAAGGGCGGCAGCCCCGTCCCGGGGATGAAATTGCAGCCCGAGCGTTGTGCCCGGGCCCTGCTCCCCCTGAGCTGCTGCAGCTTCACATCTGACCGATGGGGAATCTGGGTGTAAACGCGGCTGGGAAAGGAGTCGGGGGTGGCAAGGGAAAGAGATAGAAAATTTGAGCCAGCGTGTGCAGGCAGAGATTCATTTTGGATGGGGGAACAATGTCCATGTGTGCACACATAACTCCAAATGACCAGTTCTTCTCAACCTTGGCAAATAAGGGTGACCCTAGGCAGAGCTGAGGGCAAGGTATGCAAGTTCATAAGACATATAAGGTTGTGTCTTACCCCTTCATTCTGTCGCATCCTCCCTCTCAAAGGTGTTTCTAAAACCCTGTTTTTTCAATTGAGGAATTCCTCGTCTTCCTGCGAGGGAAACAAACGTTTTCCCAATATGTTCCCTTTCAAGATGAACATAGGTTGTGTGGAATAAATTTTATAGTCAGGTACTGAATACTGAGGGACAGGTGGGAGCTCCAGACTTCGGTGTGTTCCTCTCCTCTGTCCTAGCTCGGGAAAGATGCAGATGATTCACCAAATATCACAACTAATGTGTCATTCCTGATAAATTAAAACACTCCTCAAGGCAACTTGGAAGGTTGTGCAAAGCCGCAGTGCCACTGTTGAATTGCTTTTCTCAACCCAAACCACTTCTGCAATGTTTTTAAAAAGAAACTGAGAAGTGAGTTAACACTGAAAAGTTGAACAGGAATTCTGCTTGCCTGGACCTTGCTCCTTACGAAGGACCTGGGAATGAGTCTTTCAAGGTTCTGGGTGTATTTCAATGCACAAAGTGGGGTATTTACCTCTGCCAGACCGTCCTGTAATCCTCTCCCCTCTGAACTGAACTCATGTTGTAGGTGCAGGTCCTGTTTGTGTGTATGACACCGCAAGCACAAAATATTTGTTACCCGCAGCGAGAGAGGGACTTTGTAGAACTTTTAATAAGTTTTGCCTTGCCTGTTGATGCCTTATTAGGCTCCAGGCTGGAAGCTGAATCTGTAAAAACGTGTGCCAGGTGGCTGATGAGGATAAATTGCTGAACAGCGTGGGCCTGTGAGGCTGGAGGAGGCAGGAGAGACACAGTTCTGTCTTCCAGACTGAGGAACTGGACTGTGAAATTAAGCACAGGGTTTTGCAGCCCCGTCGTTTGGCCTTGCATTGTTTAGGGTTCCACCGCTGTGGGCACAGTCAGGTAATGAAGACACCCAAAGAAATAAGAAATCCCCCATGACACAGACAAAAAAAACATGGAAAAGCTATAGGAAGGAGGTTAGAGAGTGCAGGAGCTGGCGTGGCTGTGGGAAAGCCTTTGGCAAATCCAAGCGTTACCCAAATGGCACACAGGATGGGGAGGGGATGTCCAGGAGGAGCTGGGGGGACACCTGAGCAGGTGTGAGGGGACAGAAACCATCCTGGGCATCCAGATTTTCTCCCCCCTGTGGAGGAAAACGTGACTTTCATGGGCTTGGAATGTTGGCTTGGCTTTGTATTACAGCAGATGAGGTGTATCAGAAACAGCGATGCAGAGAGGCTGTGCTGGCCATCCCTCTGAGCTGGGAAGATGCCCTTATTGCCCTGCTTGACTGAAAGCTCAACTAACTCTACTGGCCAAAGGCTCGGAGAAACATATTTGGTCAAAATTCCCCATTGTAACGGAGAAGGAGAATAGACTGTGCTCCTCCATTGCGGCAGCAGTTCCAGTCCCTCTTCTCCCATGAAAAGCACACTGGGAAAGACGCTTGATGTATAACTAAATCCAGAGATTTGGTGCTGCCTGAGGGAGGGGAGCCTGGGGTGTTGGTGGCTGAGGGAATGGAAAAGCTCCAAGGGGGGCTGGTGGCCTCACAGTCTGTGTGGGGCAGTTTGCCTGGTGTTTTCAGGGAGGGTAGGTAAAAATGTCAGGAGGTGTGTGCCTGTACACCTCCCACTAGCTCAGGTTGCTCCGAGCCCCATCCAGCCTGGGCATGAAGCCCATAGCATTGTCACTGCCGGGATTTATCCTGTGGAGTAGGTGACTGGCAGTCGGGATTGACTCACCTGGAGGGTGAGTTCAGTCAGTGCCTTTATTGGCAGGGAAACAAAGTGGCTGAAACCACGTGTCACAAGTGGTGTGTGAACGAGGCCAGACCTGCCCCGTGCACTGACCTGCACGTTCCCCAGCCCTGCTCCCACTCTGGAGTGCCAGCACATCCACCCTGCTCCCCGAGTCACTGCCTGCAGAGCAGGGACACTGCTGACATGGATGATCAACCCTCTTGCAGGACCTGGGGATTTGCTGTCAGGAGGGCGGCTCTGGCTGGTGAAAGCTGCACTTTCCGTCCCGTTCCGCATTCCCCGGGGGGAAGCTGATGGAGCAGTGATGGAAAGATGACAGTCTGCCTGACTGCAAAGGGCTGGAAAATGGGAACTGCAGGGAGAACAAGAGCTCCAGGCGGCGGGAGGCTTCCTACTGCTTTCACTTCATAGAGTGTTACCTGTCAGAGCCCTCGGGGGTGTAATGAAATCCTGTCGAAGGATCCATCTGGAACAAGCAGGGGAGGGGGGAGCAGGGCTGCCCTCTTGGCAAACACCCAGTCCCATGGCAAAAACCTGATGGAGACCTGCAGGAGTGCTGGGAGCACCTCAGGGAGCACCCAGCACCCCCTGGGCTGCATCTCCTGGGGGGAATCTTTGGCAGTAGCTCAGGGTAAACAAAAATTCCTGTACTTCCGAGTGTCATCTCATTAATCAGGGCCCTTCCATCTGAACCAGCCAGGGACGCTCACCACCAGCTCAGGACCTAAATTCGGATGCCTCTGTTGGAGATGCCAGAAGATTGATGATTCCAAGTTAGGCTACTCCCTTCTTCCCTCTCTCTGAGAGAATTGGGAACAGTGCGGTGAATCTGGGAATTGGAGGGCCCTGTCTCCTCTGAGCTGAGCAGGTGGGACAGGGCCTGAGCAGCTCCAGGGCTGAGACCTCTGGTAAAGCAGGGAAGCAGCTGCCTCTGTTATTCCCTCTATGTCCCATCCCTAGAAGTGCTCAAGGCCACGTTGGACAGGGCTTGGAGCAACCTGGTCTAGTGGAAGGTGTCCCTGCCCATGGCAGGGGGTGGAAATGGATGGTCTTTAAGGTCCCTTCCCCCCAAAACCATCCTGTGATTCCATCTCCATTATCTTTTTAACAGTGCCTGCCCGAACAGGGGAAAGGAAAACTATTTTATTCCCTAATGGGGGGCCAAATCACTCTCTCTACAAACAAATATTTACAGGAATGATCAGCTTACAAATAATTCCAAAGCACAGAGTGATTGCAAAGCAAAATGTGCAAATATTTTCCAAATTAATTGCTGTTGGTACCCAGTGTAGCAGATGGAAAAAATTCTGTGAAAATGTTCCTCCACTGCTCACTAGATATATTGATAACTTACTTAAATCTGTGGATAATGAGGGCTTAACACAGCTTACTCTTTTTTTCTCTTTTCCCCATGTGCTATGAAGATTAAATCAGGACCAATCTTTGCGTTTGAATTCAGCCCCAAAGAAGTGCAATGCTGGGTCGTGCTACAGAAAATATGCCTGAAGCCACACGTTTTGACCAAATCCTGTAACTTTGCTGGTGAAAAGAATGAATGGCCTTGTTTATTCATTGTCTGAAGCACCTTTGGAACAAATCACAGTACCCAGTATTTGAATCCTCCTTGTAAATACGAGATTCCATTACTTTGCTTCTTCCATCTTTGGAGCTCTGTCTGGGCGATGGCAGAGACAGGGAGGGGCAGTGGGAGCTGAGGTGGTGGCCAGCAGCCCTGCCCATCAATAGACAACAGACCTGCTTAGGGAAACAACTCCCCTTGTCATCGAGGGATTTGTGGGAATGAGGGAACGAAACCATGTGTTTATTTCAAGGTCCTGTGAAAAGTGCTTTGGTATGATTTCTTTGGGGGTTTTTGGGGAGTGACCATCTGTGTAGGTGCAGTGCCCTAACAGTGAGAAGAAGGGTGAAAAGAGAGGAAGCACAGGATTCCCTATGGCCCTTTCCAGGCAGCTCACTTGCTGTGGCATCCCTGGAAGTGTCCAAGGCCAGGCTGCGCACGGCTTGGAGCAACCTGGGCTAGTGGAAGGTGTCCCCCCATCAGGCAGGGGGCTGGAACTGGGTGGTCTTCAAGGTCCCTTCCCACCCAAACCATTCTGTGGTTCTGTGATTACCTCATTTCAAATATTTTCCTTCAAAACAACAACCACTGTCTCTCCCACGTGGCTGCAAAACCGTTCCAGTCCGTCCCTTCCAGGGAACCACCCTAACAGGCTGGAAAACAAAAGCACAGGAGGCAAAGGACAGCGTGCTTCTCCCCAAAAAGAGATTCGAGACTGGGATTAATGGAGGGATTCAAACAGGGAATATTCCTCATGCTGCAGGGCTCATCATTCCATAGGAAAAAGACTTGTACTGTGCAAAAATCACATCTTTACCCGGTGCCTGAACTTTTCCAGTTCGTCTCCCTCAATTGCTATTCACTTCCATGTCCTCCTGGAGGGGCTGTTTTATCTGTAAAGGGAGAAAAAAAGTACTCGACCTGTTTCAAATAACCTCCCTCAAATTAGGAGGCGAGTGGGAAGCATTCCCACAAAACGTCCCTTGGAATCCATAAGGGCTGGACATTGAAAATTATGAAATTATTTAAGGTTTTATTTTCTCCGGCGGGAACAACACAAGATAAATCAGGGGAGCGACATGATGCCTTCCAAGTGTCTGGATCCAAGGCTTTGGCAGTTTTGTGTGCATCTGTGTCACCGGGAGAGGATCCATCTCCCTTTCATTCGTACGCGGATTGCTCCCGCAATATGCTGGGAGCTGGCACATCCGATGTTTGGAGGGTAAACATTTACAGAACAAAGTATTGTAGTTCCCAAAATAATTTAAAAATTGGCCTCTCTGCAAATGACTCTGAGTGATGATCATCTGTGGGCCTGAGGGGAGGCAGCCAGGATCCCTTGGAGTCAGCGGAGCTCCGGGAGAGGGGGAGAGGAGGCTGGGGAGTGCCTGGGCCTGCAGGGGAGGAAGAGGAGGAAAGCCAGAGATCCAACTGGATCCCGGGCTGCATCAGTTCACTCTTCCCTGTGAGGGTGTGGAGGCCCTGGCACAGGTTGCCCAGAGAAGCTGTGGCTGCCCCTGGATCCCTGGAAGTGTCCAAGGCCGGGTTGGCCGGGGCTTGGAGCAACCTGGGATAGTGGGAGGTGTCCCTGCCCATGGCAGGGGGTCAGACTAGGTGATCTGTAAGGTCTCTTCCAACCTAAGCCATTCCAGGAATCTGTGATCTGGCATCAGCTCCCACCTGAAAGCCCCGTTGGTGTCACCCAGAGCTGGCCCTCCCCAAGGCCGAGGGCACTGGTTCTGTCCAGGGGACAGCTGACCCGTCCCTAACAATGCTGGCACATCCAGCAGCATTCCTGCATGGATGTGAGGGCTCCACTGTTACCTGCAGGTGGTGGTGGTCGGCTGCTGTCTGTCACAAGTTACCTCTGCACTTCCTCAGGAGCTGGGCTCCTTGTTTTAGGCTGGATAATAACTCAGTCACACTCCGGCCTTCGTCACTTTTCCCTGCTGAAGCCTTGCCGTGGAATGTGGGTGGTGCTTTCCTTGAAGGACAATCTGGGGCCAAAAGGAGCTCTGGACAACACAAATCACTGTTATGAACCACCCCCTAGACTGAGGAGGCTTGGTTGGAAATTAAACCCCTCTTTTTAGGGCATGTTTTAGGAGAGGAAGATCCGATGGGATCTCGTGGCCTGAAGATAATGAGCCCTGGGCACGGTGGGGGATGAGGAGACGTGGCTCTCCCCAGCTCCTCGTGTTCACCCTGTGGGCACGGACAGGAATCAGTAGTGGGAACTGTGAGGGATGTGAGACAAACGGAGGAAAGGGAAAAGAAGGAACAGTCCGAGTTCTTTGCTCATGCGGAGTCTGTTGATCACTTATTGAATTACACCCATTGTGTGATTTGAAAGGACTCCTCCTTTTATCTCGGCAGCCATCAAGATCCAAACAGTAATAAAGCTCTGCTGACAGGTGCCACAAAGGTGACTTTGTTTCCAGAGCCCCTCTTAAATTTCTGCTGGATCAGAGAGCAAACAAACCCCAGGAAGTTCTCACTGGCCCAGCGTAGGAAGAGCAGGAGTGTTGCAAATGCCGGTTTCGGTTTTGGCTGATGCTGCCGGAGGACAGGAGAGGTGATTTAGTGGCACACTCTGTGGATGCTCAGCCTGCAGGAGCCAGGAGCCGAGGCGGGGAGGGCGGTGGGATGACGGCAGCTCCATAGGGATGACTCAGAGCCTCGGTCTGTTCCACCAGCCCTGCTCCAAGCCCCGGGGATTTATGAGGATCTGGGCAAAACCTCTTGCCAGGGTGAGGCAGGAGCAGTCACGGCACTGTCCAATCTCACCTTACTGCTGATGTCTAAAGGCAGTGCAATATCTCAATAAAAAATGCAATTTCATGGATATTTTTGGGTGTGAACAGAATTTCAGGGTGCTGGGGGGAGTGAGGGGGGTGGGCCTTGTTTTCCTGCCACCTTGCTGGAATACAGCAAACTTAGGCAGGCAGCATGGAGAGGGCATCTGATAACTGGGAGTCACTGAGGATGGTGGAGGATTAAAATGCTCATCCTGATAAACTGCCAATCACTGCCTGTCAGGGGGCGAGGAAGGAGAGCAGAACAAGGATCACCACATCCTGACACCGGCTGTATAAACACTCTCTCTGTACCTTTATGGAGCCTCTGGATAGTTTATCACATGCTCTGACTCGGTACAAGACATTTTATAATGAGAGTAGCAGGTGGCCCTGAAAGAGCAGAGCCTCCCACCTGGCAGCACATGATTAATCCATAAAAAATAAAGCCAGGTCCTCTCTTTGGCAGCTTGTAAGTATTCCAGGCGTTGGGATGTCACTGGCTTTTATGACAGCTCTGAGCTTAAGGACTGAAAAAGAAATATCTGTATTCAAGGGTTTAATTCTAAGCTTTCAGAGGTGATAAACTCCGAGGGGGAGATTTTCCGGGGCAACGTACCTTCTGCGGTGTCTGAAGTGAGTCTCAGGCTCTGTGTGTGCAAAACAAGGGTTTGGTACCTGTGTAGGGAAATGCTGACCCTTAAAGAGGGGCCTGGTTCCGATTTCCACTTGTTAAAGTGCAAAGTAGCTCCTGCAAGATTGATGGAGCCGGGTCAGGGAAGGAGCCGAGTGCGGCACGGTGGGATGTGCCGTCGGGAGGAGCCGTCGGGCTCCTCACTGTTCTGCTCCCAGCAATGATCTGAACACCAGCAGATTTCCCAGCTCAGTGACTTCCTGAACTGCTGCTGGAGCTCCCAGGAGAACCCCCGAGTGACCTTGTTGCATCCCTTTATAGCCAGGGAACAGGGTCTGTCAGTCTCCTGTTCTTCCAGCGGTGACAGGCCACAGGGATCAAGGCTCCCACACGGAGTCTGTTGTGAGTCAGCAGATCAGAACAGCTTGGGTTTAACTTTTATTTATGCCTGAAGCATTCAGTGACCATTTATTCGTCTCCTTGTGTTCTCAGAGCAGGAATTTGGCACCAACTTTTTTTTTTTTCCCTTCTAAATTTATTCTTAATTCTGCTTTTATGTATCAGCCGATGACACCTGAGCCACGTGCCTGGATCCAGGAGTGCTTCTGTCCCTCACTGTCCTTGGCACTGGGAGGTGTGTGGGGAGAGGAGACACAGTGCTGTGTATGATCACAGAATCCCAGAATGGTTTGGGATAGAAGGAACCTTAAAGCCCATCTCATTCCACCCCCTGCCATAGACAGCAACACCTTCCACTATCCCAGGTTGCTCCAAGCCTTGGACATTTCCAGGGATGGGGCACTGCTCAAGATTCTTTGGATTGCAGCTCACATCCACAATAATTCTCCAGATTTCTTCCAGATTTTTTTCCCCCAAGCTTTCCTGCTTTTATTCATGGGCAGATAAGGAGTAAATAGAGACATTTATAGTCCTCAGGACGTATTTTAAGGTTCCTTAACTGTCTTGAAGTTTACGAGTTTAATGCCGTATCACCCTGGAAAAGCCTTTTGTTAAGCAAGTCTTGAGATTTTATGGCCTTCCAGCTGGTGGGATTTTTTATCTGTGTCTTCTCCAGCACCACCCTGGAGCACTGACCTTCCTGCTAAGGGAACAGTCTTTCAGCAGGAAGCGTTTGGGCACATCTTTTGTGCCCTCCGAGTGGATTTTGCTGAGCACATCTTCGCGGTCTCCAGGCAGGAACAGATTGTTGCTATTGACCTCATCATGGAACTTGCTATCAACATATTGTATAAGTAGGGTATCAATGGCCAGCAGATGTTGTGAGTTTGCCCCCTGTGTGGGGTTGGCCGGGAAATCTCCAGTTTGGAAATTACAGCGAGGGAAAGGTTGAATCGATTTTTGCCTGGGAAAGAGCAAAGGGCAGAGGGAGAGAGGGAAGGTGGAAGGGGTGATGTTATGGAAAAGGGTGTAAGAAAATGGCCAAAAATCAACTGTTTTCCCTGGACACTGGAGAAAAGGGAGAAGTGCCTTTTTGGGGGGAGTGGGATGGGGTTTGGTTGGTGGTTTTGGGGAGTGATGTGTGTGTCTGTGAGACTGGAGGGAAATGGTCCAGCTCTCTGTTGCCTTTGGCTGCTGCAAAATAAATGAGCAAGGTGGCACTGTGGGGCTTCTTACCCTGGGAGAAGGTGTATGTGGCTTTTTAGCTCTGCTTTTCTGCTTTACTTACGGCTACCTCTCTTATCTTCCTCAAAATAGGTATAAAATACTCGGTTCGTTAGAGAGAAAAATCAAAAGAAAAAAGGAAGGAGATTCATTTGAACCTGATTAAATTCAGTTAGGAGAGGAGAGTAAATGCTGAGAGTATTTAAGCTCTGAAAGATGGAGACAGAAAAGTTACAGCCCTCCTGCAGCAGAAGATGAACACCTTGCTGGAGAGCTGTACTGGCCTCACCGAGAGAGAAGCCCAGGGCAGGGGAGAGGCGGAAAAGTCCTCTCCTGAGGGCATTTTTTTGCCCTCTTTTTTACTGATAGTCTTGGGTAAATTCCTGCTGGTTTCTCATTTCTAAGGGAAGGGGCTCTGGCCGGCCCAGAGGAGGAAGGGGAGCTCTAAATACCTGAATTTATGGTAGTGCCTTCCTTGCCCACAGCCCTGTGTCGGTGCAGCCACGGGGCTGTCTCCGTGTTTATTAAGTGGGGATGCAGTGGGATAGAGTTTTCCTCTGCAGCCATGAGGGTTTATCCCACGGCACTGTCACCCTGTGCCCATCCCCAATCCCAGACCAGCCAAGTGCTCCGGTGGGGTTTTGCGGGGAGCAGAGATTTCCCAGCACGGGAGACAGATCGGATCTCACGCTCCAAGCAAAGCTTGCAAAGAGAAAACCTGTTCGATACTCAGTCAGCCAAAATGAGCTGTAGTATTTATTCCCAGGGCTCTGTCTTCCCTAAATACCAGATCTCTGGAACTACCCAGAGGTGCTTCCAGCCCAAGTACCGTGCCTTTGGCAGCAATAAAAGACAGGCACCCACGGATAACTCTTCCACAATGGTTTTATAGCCGGTTAATCAATATATCACAACAGACACACTGCCTTTCATTTGCTGTTCACACACCACCCAGGATCCTGGGATATAGTGTTGACGCCAGCACAAGGATGCAGGGGCTCGGAGATCAATAGGAAACACTTCTTCAGGTGTATTGATTACCCACAGAGGGACGAGGATAAATTTTTGCGTATTACCCTCTGTCTCCGAGCCTGTTAAAAGGAAAGCAAGCCCCTGTTTTCCTTCTGTATTTCTCTCTTCCAAGAAGATAATAAAAAAAGGTGGCAAGAGCAGGGGGATGTTGGGTCTTTTTTTTTTTTATTTTTTTATTTTTTGAGTGGGCAAACCTAATATATTTCTTTTTTGACCTTTTGTCCTCTTTCCCTGCCTTGGGAGGAGAGAAAACAAGGATGACAGCTAAAAGGGAGAGAATGCCAGGAGAGGGGGAAAAAAGCAACCCCCAACCCTGAAAAGACAACTCCTGCCATTCTTTTATTAATCTAATCAGTGTTTGGCTTAGCACTGAATTATTGAAAAAGTGAATTGAATTACTTTTCATTGGTATGGAAAGCGGGAGCCGCGTTCCGCAGGCTTCCGGAGCGCCGGGATCTAACCTCATTCCTGCAGGCACTGGAGACCTGGCTTTGGCACAACTTTTCCCACTCAAAATGCAGCGGCTCCGGGTGTGCTCAGCATATTTGGGAATTAGGAGAGCAGGAAGGCCACCCCTCAAGGACACTCGTCCCGGGTTTGTCTCCTGAATTCCGCTGCAGGAGCTGGAATTGTTTCCATCAGCAAGCGCCTCTCGTGTTTCGGGGAGGCTCTGTGAGAAGTGAAGGACACGAACGACACAAGTGGAATATTCCAGCTCGGTGTCTTGAGTTAAGTGTAGTTATTACAGTGAACTTTGGGGGGTGTGGAGATGGGGTTGGCTGAAGAGTTACCAGTTTGAATTCCCTTCAGCAATTCAGAGCGTGGCCCTGGCACCGTTTTATGGAAGTGGTTGGAGTCCATGGCACCTCCTTTTCTTGCTTTTCCAGTGCACATGGTGGAGGATGAAAACACGGGGAGGGCACAGTTTGGTTATTTTGTCAGTGTTTCCTTGTGCATTTTGTTACATTGAGCCTTTGCTTGTTTGTGTTTTAAATAACTGCTTGGGAGAGGTAAAAAAAGCTTGACTTCATTCCTTTTGACTTCCCTGCGCTGCTCAGGGTGTGCGGGCAGGCTGGTCCATGCATCCCCAAATGGAGAGGCCAGATTCCAGGTGACCCTTGGAAAAGAGGCCTCTTGGGTGGGAGTTTGCCTGTCACAAAGGAGTTGGGATAGTAGCTCTGCTACACCAGCAGTCAGTCAGGTCAGAGAGGAGATGAGGCCCATTCGTGGCATAACCCACAGTCTCCCTGGGAGTGTTTGCAGGGATGTGACTTCCTGCTGGGAGGGTGGCACGGGAGTGGAGAGGCACTGCCTGCTGGGGGGGAAAAACGGGTATCTCCCTTTCCACAGGTTGTAAACTGGGACTCCAGTGGTGGCGTCTCTGAGTTTCCAGGCCTCTCCATCACTGCATGCTCCGCTGACTCCTGCTGAAGTCACCCCATTCTGGCTTTTCCATGCGTATGCCGGAAACAGGGAAGGGTTAGGAGGGATTTGGGAACCCGGGTGAACGGGATGAGTTCATTTTCATCCCCCCCACCTTTAAATTTTTCGTGCTCTCAGGACAAAACAAGAAAGGGCGGCTGCTTTTCCCCACTGCGGGTGAGGCAGGATGAGTCAGCACAGCCCCGCCCGCTCCGGGCCACGTCCCTGGCGCTCGGCAATCGTCCCCACCAGCACACCCGGAGCAGACACCCAGTTCGTCACAGCCTAATCACACCAGGACAGGGCTCTGGCTGCTCCAACAGCAGGGAGAGGGGTGTAAATCACGCCGCCAAACCTCGGGGAGGCAGCGGGCAAGGCAGGCACGGCTCGGTGCTGCTGCTGCTGAGAGACCGCTGAGGGCAGCAGCTGGAAATACTCAGGTGTGGCTTCACAGGGGGGGGGAAAAAAAATCACCGTCACAAAGGAGACAAATACCTGATTTAAGACCAGTCTGCCCCCAGAGAAACCCCAAACCAACAAAAACAAACCACCAAAACTAAAACTCGGAGCCAAGACACAAAATGGATCTACAGGTTGCCTATTTATGCCCCAACTTCCCTGTTTCCCAGGCAGTCCCTGGAACCATCTTTACAGGAGGCAAAGTCTTGCTGCTTT
This sequence comes from Pachyramphus minor, assembly GCA_013397135.1. NCBI lineage: Eukaryota > Metazoa > Chordata > Aves > Passeriformes > Tyrannidae > Pachyramphus > Pachyramphus minor. The sequence goes on from VYXB01000534.1 coordinate 108,091, forward strand.
CCCTCTGGTATCTCATACTGATCCCTTGAAAGATTATTATTGGGACACAACTGGGAGCAAAGACCTCAAAATAATGTCATCATCAGCGCTGCCAGGCTTTTCTGGGCTTTGTTTTGTTGGGGTTTTTTGAGGAACACTCTTTTGCTGTAATGTTGTTTTGTGCTGGTTTTGCTTATTTTGCCTTTTTTCCAAGTGATTTACGAACGTCCCTGTCATCCTTTCATTCCTTCTGAAAAAGCTTTGTGTGTTTGGAGAAGCTGCAGCATGTCAGAGTAAAGTGCAAATACCCACTTCAAGGCTCTAACAAGTTCTGTGCCACTAAGAGCCTTTGATTCCTGCACTTCATTGTGTCTCACTGGATTATAATAATCCTATCCCTCCTTGTTTCTCGGGCTCAGTTTTCCATACTTGCCTTGCACTTAATTAAAAGGGCCTCCTTTGCTGCTGGGCTGGCGAAACAAAGGCTGACACGTGGGGGAACTTCGCATCCCGAGGAATCTTATTTTTAACCTCCCAAACTCAGCAGCTATATACATATATTTATCCCACTCCCCATTCTTCCCTTGAGCAGAGAAATACTCATCACAAGCCCAAAAAAAGTGAAAGGTTACTTTGTGGATCTGCTGTTAAACATTTGGAAGATATTTAGAGATGGAAGGGAAGGAAAGGTTGAATGCTGTGCTGGTTTCTAGCTAAATTTGGCTAAACTGCAGTTCGTGTCTTGGCAAAGCTTTCCCCACCTCCCCTTTCTCTTTTAATAGTAGCGTTTGGACTTGATGATCTTAAGGATCTTTTCCAGCATTGATGATTCTCAGATTCTCTGTTTTGTCGTTAGTGATGAGGTTGGTCCTTTACCCACCAACACGAGACACTGTGAGGAGACAAAGCAAATACACTTTTTTGGCACCATATCTGTGGTTACACTTTGAGTTGGCAGCTGCTTTGAGGCACAATATCTGATTTGGGGGTCTGTGTTACTCACATTTGACTTTTCTGGGAACTTTCATCTGCTGCAGTTGAGAAAACTCCTTCAAATGTTGCGAGTACCTGCAATTATTTCCAGCCCTAATCTCCTTATTTCAGCTTTGCTCCATTCAGCTCCATTCAGTGGAGTGTATTTTCCTGCGTGGTCTATGATTCAAGACCCTTGAGTCATCCTGGCTTCTTGGGATCAGCCAAAGGATTTTAGGGCTTTACGCTCCTTATTCCTGAAGCGGTGATTTGGGATTTTTGAGATTAGCGCGGCTTCTTCCTTTGATTCCTACTTTCTCCTTTGATCCCTGTTTTCTGTTTCCCGTGGTGCTAGAAGTGCAGATCTGGACATGGTCCTCCTGGGCCCTGGCTGTACCTACAGCCACATGGCTGGGTTTTCCGGGGGCTCCTCCCAAGTTTTCCTGAGGCTCCTGCTAAGCCTTTCCAGCCCGGTCTAACCGCTGCGGGTATCCGGTCGTTCCGCTGGCTGTCGTCTCTGCTCCGGCGGATAAGGGAAAGCATTTAAACTCTGCCACCATAATAGGATTACTCTTTTAAACCCTGAATGATTCCAGCTTCAGAGAGGCGTTTTTGAAGTCAGATTTGGATTCCCACGGCTTTTGATTATTTTGGGAAGCTGGGGAGCGATGGTGCGATTCCTCGAGCTAATTACGGCGAGGCACACGCAGCGTGGGCTCCACGCTGGAAAGAGCAGGGCTTTGGCTTTCCCAGGCAGTCTGCAACCAGGGAAACCCCTCTGCTGTCAGAGGGGGCAGGACCTCCAGGGGTGACCCTGTCCGTGGAGCCCAGGGGCTCCCACAGCAATGGGAATTCCTGCTGAAGCTCTGCTGGGCTGGTTTGGCCTCCAGCGGTGTGGCTCGTGTGTGAAACCAGCTCCCTCCTCCAGCACTCCTAAAACATTCAATAACAGAGTATTTAAAGGTGGTAATTGCTCCTCTGATCCAGTCCCTGCAGAAGTGCCTCTCCAGGTAGGATATCCAATCCATCCACCACTGAATTCCCTTTGTTGAGGCCTGGCACTTCACGCCGCCGCCAATTCTCTCCTCCTCTCACTCGCTAAATTAATACCTTGCAGCTGCCTCTTAAATTGGACTCAAGCTTAACCCTCCGGCAGAGTTCACGGAACCTGTTCCCTGTGAGGGTAGATGGGAACGTGCTTTTTAATTTGGGAAATGCCACAGGTCTGACAGCTGGCTTTTGCATGGCAGTTCATAGGATCGTGGGCTGGTTTGGGTTGGAAGGGACCTTAAAGATCCTCAAGGGGGCTTGGTTTTCCTGAGGTGATTTGCTAGGACTCCAGACTTCCTGCACCACAGACAAAATCCTGTCTCCAAGAAGCACTTTCTCCTTCAGGATGTGTTAGTCACTCCCTATTTATTGCTGTGTTTTCCTATGCCCTTTTAATACATAGAAGGATGGGAGGTAGGAAGGAATGAATTCCTAAGACAATTAATCAACAGGTGGCAAAAGGAAAAGGCAGCCAAAATGTAATGGAATTATCTGTGGGCAAAAGAGTCCTTCTAAGTGGGTGCAAAGCTCTGTAATTGAAGGTGCAAGAGTGCAAAAGTTAACTTTGGAAGGAAACCAGAAAATGGATGTACTTAAGGTTGGGCACCCAGGAAAGTAGTTTTACTGCACATTACCAAATTTTATAAGGCCTTCCTTGGGTCACACTGTTAAGTGTCCAGAATTATTCTTCTTTAATGTGTAAAATAAAAGCGTGTTTAATGTGCCAGGATTAAACAGGTCCATGGGAAAGACAAGTCTGCAAAGGATATTTCTGCTTTAGCACACAGTACTTTGTCAAAGAGTGTTATGTGGAAGACATGGAAAAAGCATCCTTCTTCTAAGGATTTCCCTATAAATAAGCATTCTAATTTCAAAAATCACCTTCAGATTTCTATTCTGAGCTCATTCATAGACTCCCCCTGCACAGTTCACCTCGTTGCCTGATGAGTGGTTGGCTCTGCTACATGAACGTGCCAAGCTTTAAGTGAGAGCACTTGGGCTTTAGGAAAATATAGAGTTATTTGGGGGAAAAAGAAAAATCTGCAGCACTACAGAAACGGTGATTTAGGGTGTGCACTAAAACCTTCAGCTGCTGAGCAGGCTCCCGTGGCCATAAAAATTCTGCCTCATACGGATGTTTTCCACAGCCGAGCCAAAACGCTGCTGCAAGATGTCACCAGTGTAAAACAACCTCTGTCAAAATTTTGTCCCTCAGCTTGTCGTGGAATGGGCTTTAGAAAGACCACGGGGACACAGTGGGTGGGAAAGCACTGGCACAAAACCTTCCTACAGCGACCCGGGGCAGCCCCAAAATGCGGCTTCTTCTGCCCTGTTTGCCAACATGGAGGGAAAGGAAAGAGGGAAAGGGGCTTCCTGGGTGTGTGTCTGACCTCTGGAAAAATGGGGTTTAGTGTTGTGCCGAGGTGCCTGTCAGCTCCCATTGTCCTGGCTGCTTTGGATTGCCTCCCTGTACATTCCTAAGCTTTTATCCTCAGGTATCGGATCATATCTTTTAAGAAGATTGAAGGGAATTAAGTCCCCGGGCTCAGCTCTCTCCTCTTCCAGGCAGCTGACAAATTGGAGTGTGTTCTGTGTGGCAGCCACTGGAAATAGCTGAAGCCTGCAGAGGGTGAACCGGGATCCATAAAAACGTTCCTCCTGCTTAGGATGACAATTTATAATTTAACTGCAGCTCCCAACTTAATGAGGGCAGATTTACACGTGGTGCTGTCCTGCTCTGCCTTGCTTTACAAATGGGGTCTGGGCAGTGGGAACAGTGGGGAGAAAGTGTGGGAATAATGCGGGAAAGCTGGCGACATCAAAGAGATCCTCAACACACTCCTAGAATGTGTCTTAATTAACTAGGACATTTAAAAGTAATTAAAGGCTGTACGGTCTGGGAAATGAAAGATGATGCTCACTAGGGAGATTTGCATTTTTCCTCTCTGGAAGCTGGGAGCAGAAGTTAGTCAAGGAAGAAATTCAGTTGGGATTGAGATTTACAGGTAAATTAATAGAAGTAGCCCCAAGGAGGGTGGGTAAGTAGATAAAAATGGAGGGGAAGCAGGCAAGGAAGATGGCCTTGTGGGAAGGGAGAAAACAAGAGTATCTGAGGCAGAAAACTTTCTCCTAAAATAAAAAGGTACCTGAAAGGTGATTTTAGCCTTTTTTTTTTCCTTCTTTTTAAATCAGATTGCTTATGAAATTTTAAACGCTCCACGTTGCAGAACAATTTCTCTTTGCTTACTCGGTGTGATTACACAAAGCTCTGCAGGAAGATGTGCTGCAGCTACAATGTCATTAAATAACATTTTCTCTTGGTGGGTTTATTCTCTCCTTCCCGAGAATATTTAATTGTCACTGATGCTAATGGGAATTGTGAGCCTTTGGAGGGCGTGCAGATTAATACGGAGATGATTCCCCGGCCAAGGCAAACACGGGGAAACACACACAGGGAAAAAAAAAAATGAAAGAAAAACTCTGTAAATAAATGTCTGCCTCAGAGCAAGTTCTGTGAAAACTCATCCCCTTGTATATCCAGCTCTTTCTTGGATCTACTCTGAGGGGAAGTTACATTACCCAACGGGGGATGCGTGTTACAGATAAGTTCTGCAAGACAGCAGAGTCAGAGGAGTAGTGAGTACAAAGTCAATTGGATGGCAGGCAATTATCTCCCTGATTATAACCCACATTTTCCAACCCCCCCTAGCATTTTATGGAATTGCAGCTTAGATGGAGGGATCCCACTCCACCCACTGCTGACCTTCCCCTGGCTGAAAATACCCTCCGACAAAAAGCCCGTGGTGGTTCCGACTCCCAGCTCATCCCCCGAGCCGACCTCCTGCCATGGGAGCAGATCTGTGTGTTAACATGTCCCATTCCCATTCCCAAAGGAATCCAGGAGCGCTGTAAAACTGCCCCGTGTTTGGTTAGAGCTGGCTGCAGCGGGGACAAACAGCTTTGTAAACCCCAAGTGGCGGATCCGGGTTTATTTGGATATTTGGAATGTTCTTCTCCCCACCCAGCAGCTGCAGCTGACCGAAATGCAAATAACAATCTGCTTTCCCTGGGCAGCCTTTAATTCTTCATGAGCAGAAGTTGGAGTATAAATTATGTGCAGGATTCGTTTCTGCAACTCTATAAATTTAGTTTCTAACAGGAATTTGTATATTTACACGCCTGACAAAGTGGTTCTCTCCTCTCCTCTCACAAACTGCACGTGGAAAAAGCCCTTTTCAAAAACAGATCAGCTCAGAAGTTTATTTGGAGCTTTCATGTTTTCAGGTTGTGGGAGGGAATAATCTGGTTCTAGGAGGGGAAAATGCAAACCCTAATGAATTTTATAGAAATAGGAATTTTTTGGAAGAACTCTGCTGTTGTTTTACTAAATAAGACTCAGGCAGGAAACTCAGCTGAGCCTGGAAAGGTTTCTGGTTTAGGCCAGAACCTTTCAGGTTCAGCTGCAATTTACACATGACTTCCTTTGCCATCCAGGGAATATGAAAGGAATACAAGAAGTGGCCATGCAAGGGCAGGGATCTGTCAGTGACAGGAAAAAAAAACCCCTGGCTGTTTTCTTTTTATTCTTTTTATATTTTTTTTTTCAGTAATCACTTCATTTAGCTCTATAAAGGCGCTTGGGGTCCAAAGGAGCTGGGATGTGAATGTCTGTGAGGGCTTTTAAAAGCCATGATAGAAAGCTGGTTAGTTTTTAGTTGCTGAGGTTGCTACAAGTAGGGTTTTTTTGTTTGGTTTTTTTTTTTTCTTTCCTACAAACAGATTGAAAGTCCTAAAATGCTTTGAATATTTTACTTACTGTGTCTCCCTTGTCTGCAAGCACCAAGCAGATCTGGAAATAAAAAAAAAAAAGCCAAAGCTGGTGTTGAGATAACTGCAGTGTCCCTTGTAATTTGTGTGACGATAAAAGATCTAGAGAGGCGTAATTTGCTATTCTGTAAGGTTTGTACTAAGAATCCTCGACTCTGATATGATTTAACCTCACTCTGACATAGATCTGTAAAGCAAATGAATATTTTATGATAAAAAGTAGAAGCATTATGAGGTTTTGGGGGGGGGAGGAAAATCTGTCTGGTAATTCCGAGTGCAGGGTTTGGGCGATTTGCATCAGCTGAAATCAAGGCCTTTTAAAGTTCCTCAAACAGAGCAGGGGGAAATTATTATTAATTAATATTAATTAGAGCAAGAGCTTGCATAGGGCTGCCTGTGTGTCCTCACCTCCCACTGGGTGCAGGGAGGCAGAACTTTGGGAAGGCAGGCCCAGAAATGCAGGTTGTGCAGCGTAACAAATAGTGAAGTGACAGACTTGCTTTGAATTCATGTTGCCTGCCGGGAGAAGGAGGGGGAGGAGGAGAAGGAGGAGGAGGAGAAGGAGGAGGAGGAAGAGGAGTTCAGTGGCACTGCCCATGCTGGTGTAAATCCCACCTTGCTGTGTTGTCTTGAGGAGATGCTGAGGCAGGAGAAGCTGAGACAGAGCACAACTTGAAATACATGGCAGGGGTTGCTGAAGAGCAGATTTTGGCCCAGAAAACAGGAAAGGGGATTTAAGGAGAGAAGAAGAACACTGTCTAATACACCATCAGAAGTGTTTATTCTGCGGCAGTGAGAAGAACCGATAATCAGGTGTGTGCACATCAATTATTTAAAACTATTCCAGCAAATACAGCCTTTGACCTCCCCCACCACACCCCCCTGCCCCCAACAAAAATACTTTGAGGGATCAAAATTTATTTTGATTCCTTTTGCTTCAACACCAAGTACTCATTCAACTGGATTTGCTGTTGTCACATGGGAGGGGAAAGAAAAATTTTTTAAAAAACGAGCTTGGGCAAGACAGTGAAGTGTTTCCTTCAGCTCTGTCAACAGGATGTCTGTTGTTTTGAAATACTACAGGAATGATAATAAGTCTTATAAAAGTTATCCAGTCACTGGAGCACCGAACACTTCAGAATCTGTGTCGCTTGCAAATCCTTATTTTTTTGGTAGCTTTTCTGGGAAGGGGAGTGATGGAGGAGTCGAATCCATAGGCAGGTCCACACCTTTGCAGTCACGCTAAAAGGATGAACTGGAAGGACAAAAAGAGACAATAAAGACAATGTGAGAGATGTTGTCTGATGGCAATCCCCGTCCCATGAACATACGCTTAATTTGAAGACAAAGCAAAATGGATCTTACTTAACTACAATAAAATTGGACACTTGGCCACTGGTGATTTATGTACCTGTGCTGGACCTGTTTTACACACCTGTCACATCTCATCCCCAGCTGAGGGGAAATGAACACTCCGCACCCAGTTTATTCTTGGCTGACCGTTCAGGGGCTGAATGTTCCCCCATGTCACTGGCTCAAACTTTAACAGGAATGGGAAGGGAAAGGAGGAGAGGGAAGAGGAGACAACATTCAGCTCCTGCTTTTGTATTCAGGGCACGTCCTGCTGCCTCATTATCACATCAGAGAGCCTGGACCCATCAGCACTTTCACTGCTCCCTCCCCCCAGAGTTTACAATTCCACCGTCTTAATTTGTCTGGGGGGACACTCAGCAGCCTGATCCCCTATCAGAGAGGAAATTTGTTTTATTAGAAAACATCCATGAGCAGTTAATCCCAGAGCTTTATTTTAGACCTTGAGAGGTCAGTGCATAATTTAGGAGGGTGTGGATTGTGTTCTGATTGCTCCACGCTCCGAGACAACCTCAGTTATGGCAGTTGGGTTTTCCAAGCGCTGAAGTCCTGCTTTAATCATCAAATATGCTGCCATGGACCCTGATGTCTGTGTCTGGCATGTAGGGTCAGATCCTCAGTGTGGCAAAGCTCCTGGAATCTGTATTTCCAGGGGAATGGGAGCAAACTGCAGCTGATCCCTCCAGCGTGTGAAACTCTTATGGATTTAGAGCCTGCGCCACATGAAGGATGTGAATCCTGTGCCTTATGAACAGGAAAGAAGGAGCAGCACTGTCTTTCCCAGCTAGAACCCCCTTGCCATGAATAAATGTTTCGTTTTTGTTGGGATTGTTTTGCTGGTCTTTAAGAATCCCAACAATGGCGTGGTCAGGGATATGAAAGGCATGAAAGAAATGGAGATCATTTACAGGTGGTTCACAAAGGCTTCTCTATCACAGGCCGGGCCAGGGACACTTTGTGTTGACGGGTCCCATTACAAGTGGAAGGAATGAAACTTTGAAATGCTGTTATTTCATCTTTATGACACATAATGAAGTCAATTCAAATGTCAGTTTTCAATGGGACACGAGATCTCTCGGGAATGTGATGCCCATTCAAACGGAAAAAAGTAACAGCGGGGTATAAAAATATCTGGTGTGTTTTAAGGACGTGATGCTATCACAGAGCTGAGGGTTGGGAGAGACAGGCTTCTTTCCTTTCCAAATGAAAAGCTAAGAATGAGAACTAATTTTTTTTTTAAGATTTTATGGTCTTGGTCTCATTTCCTTGAAAAACTCCTGAAACCGATGTCATGTTTACTTAGCTTTTAATCAAGAAGTTAGGAAGTCCTCTGTTAATTAATGATGAGCCAATTCTAATGCATTTTAAGAGCTAAAATCCTACCAAGTGGTTGATTTAGATCTTCTTCACTGAGCAAGCCTTCCTTACCCAAAGCTCTCATCACACTAAGTGATCTTTGGCATTATCAGTGCTAGGAGCGTGGAATTATATGGTACATACAAAGTATTTAAATACCTCCTCTGCCCAAAAATCCCACATAAAGTTCCTTTTATTAGGCATTTAATTTTCCCTAGTTCATTTTAAAGCATCCACCTGGTCAAAATATAAGAGCAGTTCTGTCTCCTAAGCTGGGAGGTAAGGATCAAATCCATGGGGAGAGGAACTCATAAGGCCTCTGCAGCACCTGAAATTATTTGTGCCTATGAAAGACAGAGAAGGTTGAAAATAAAAACCTGATGCATTTTGGGCTGCATAAAGAATGTGTAGCAAAGTTTTGCCAGGTTTTGCTTTCCTGAGGAAAAGTGTTACAAGGCAATAATGCCTAAAGGGTCTTTGCTCCCTCAGCTCAAATTTCCCAGCGAGTCTCTGCCCAGCCTTGCTGACCTTGACCCTACTGGTCTGAGACCCAAACACAGTTCATATACTGGTTTTGGCAAACCACCCTTTCATTTCTCCATGGGCACAAAAAGCAGATAAATCTAAGCATGTGCCTGATGTAGATGCACAGCAGGTAGATGCTGAGGCATTAACATAGATACATCATGCCTGTATATGTGCTATAAAGTGGCTGTGCTTGTCCTTTCAACTCCATAACAGCCCACGGAAAGAGTGTTGCTTCAACAGACTGGAGTTTGTGTCCAAGCCCTTAAAACATGTCATTAAAGTTGTTTTTCTGTCCTAGCTCACAGACTGGGACCCTAAACAGCTCACCCCATCTCTGAAGGCTTCAGGGCATGAACATTGCTCCCCAGACAGAGACAAAATGGCTGATATTAGGTTATTGGCAGGGCGCTGCTTGCGTGGCCTGCTTGGAATTTAAAAGGATTGGAAAACAAATGTGGGAAAAGCCCAGCGGATGACCGACCTCAGAGTCCAGAGAGAGATGTTCCCATCCTTTGCTCGTGTCCTGACAGACTGCAATTTGTCCTACACACAGTTTCTGGTACTTCCTGGCGGAGAGAGGAACTGGGCTATGCACGAATCCCGGCCCGGATGAAGGGTAATGCCACGGAGCTCCGTGTTATTTCCTGGAAGCTGACAAAAGGGGTCGATGCTGCGAACTGTCAGCACGTGCATATGAACAGTTGTCGGGTCTGGGAGGTGGGGGGTGGGATTTTTCTATCATTCTTCAGTGGTTTGTTGTTTTATTTTTGCTGGGAAGAGCGCTGTCCATGAGGTCCGGTACTGACGATCACGAGTGAGTCGGAGAAGCAGGGGTTTGGCGGTGAAGGGAATGGTCCTGGTCGGGGTGCCCTGGGTGCTACCTGACTTTCTGCAGCTCCTGTCGCAGCCAGGAGGGCAGGGGCTGCCCCAGCCTGTGCAGCAGCTTGGACAGCTCCACGTTGTGGTCTCTGTAGTAGCTCGACAGAAACGCTCGAGACTGAGGAGGGTGGGGAGGAAAAAAACCACAGCAAGGGTTAAAGGAGGAAAGATTTCAGCACCTGCTCCTGCATCCCTGCACTGCTCCCAGACAGGGGCTCTTACAGGGGGCAGTTCATCGCCTGTTCCTGGTCTTTTAAAATATCAAGCCAGTGGAAATAAATAAAATAAAAATAAATCAGTGTGTCCACTTTGGGAGCCAAGCACAAGCTCTGTATTAAAAGTTGTAAATCTCTGGGAAGCCCTTACCTCTTGGTCCATCGGTGGGTATTTCCGACCTTTGCTTTTTCCCAGGCACTTTGTTTTCCCTCCTTCCAGTAGCTGGCACCAGAAGCCTTTCTGAGGGTCAAACCTACAGAAGATTACATGTTTTCGAAGACCTCACCACAGAACCTCTCTCAGCTACTGAGACATCAGTGTTAGCCCACAATTATTGCTGGACACCTCTCTCTAGATGAGTGGGATTCCGAGGACAGAATGGGAAACAGCTTTCCTCTCTCGTGAAAACTGTGGGGATTCATTTTTTTCCTGCAAATTTGCCTTGGAAGTGGCTCAAGGCAGGAAGATTTTTCACAATTGTGAAAATTGTGAAAAATTGTGTAACTAACGGTGGTTTTTTATTCTACTTGTCAGCATACAGGGTACAAGTTTGAAGGGTTGATCTTCAGGTCTCCTGAAGGAACTACTGGTTGGGTGTTCAACCTCACCTGAGAAGTTGCTGTTCCCTATCATAAGATCCAAATACCATTTTGATTCCAAAGATGGCATTGAGCAGAAACACTGTCTCAGCAACCTTATCTTAATTACACCACTTGATTGTGATGTCTGAAAGCCAGAGACAGAGGAATTTTAGATTAAGGCTCTGAAACATGCACCCACTAAGGAGTGAGCAGCACGTGGCGTTGAGTTTGGAATTCATTGCTGTGGGACTTGCAGCATTGCATAAAGCACTGAAATGCTGTGCATTCCTGCTATTCAGCAGATGTTTGAGAAACAGGAAGTGTAATTGGCTGGCACACCAAGTTAATTAGTTACAGAGCACCTTTTTGCCCTGGCTCTGTCTGTGTGACACGGGCACACCTGCGATTCGCTGCTTTGAAGAAGCGAACTAATTTCAGGAGAAGGGTGAACCTTCTTCATGGGTTTTTTTCTTTCCTAGCGTATTACTGCAGGCCTGACCTTTGTTTCCTAAATTGTCTCAGTAGCTGTATCAATTAAAAACAAATAAATCATTGATGAAATGGGTATATTGATGATGGATTCATTTCTTCTGTGGCCTTTCCCATCTGCTCGTTGCTGGTGAAGTGCTTTGCTGCCTTGCACTAATTTCCCAAGAGGAGCAGCAATACAGTGTGCTGGGTAAAAAGAAAACTGCAAAACTGTGCCCCAAACAGTATTTCTGCCTCAGAAGAAGCATATTGAACATTATGAGAAGGATGTGCAAATTTGAGTAGGGGAAAAGAGGGCAAGACAGCTCAGGCTGAATTCAACGCACCGTATTCAGGTCTCACGGAACTCTCGGGTCTTCTGTGAACGTAATTGGGCACAGTGGAAGTATTTATTTAAAAATAGTGATAGCCCCAAGGCTGAAGTTACAAGGGAGCTTTTTAAGGCAGTCAGCAGAAACCTTCCCAGGCCTGGTTACCTTCTCTTCCTGCAGAGTAAGCCCGTGGGAGAGGCAGGATTTGGGGATGGGCGCGTGCAGAGGTGAGCAATGCCACCATGAGGAGCTTCCTCTTGCTCAGACTAAATGTAGCAGCACTCCAAGGGAGAACCTTTCCTTAAGCACACTCCCCTAATCCTGTATTTTCCTGCAGCCCTGCCTCTGTGTGCCCCCTGCTCTCCTTCCATGGCTCTGGTGGCACATCCCCCCTGCCGGGGTTGCTTTCACCCTCCTCTTGAGACTTTCCCCTCATTACTCAGGGTGATGGACTTGTTGCTCACTGGTGTTGCAGGACTGGCTCCTCAGGCTGCTTCCTGACAACTTTAAAGATGTGTGGTGTGCACTTGTTAGGCAGTAATGACTAGGAACAATCCTGTGCAATCTTTTTCACTTTGACAAGTCCTGCCATAAAGCAACTCCATAGTTTAACGCATTTTTCTCTTGTGCTTCCGCAGCACATTTGCATTCCTGTTGCCTCCAAACAGTGAGTGCATAATTTTACAGATCTGTTTACAATCCATTTTTCCTGTCCAAACCAGTAGGAGAGGCCAAATTTTTTCCCGCTGCGTGACTCCACTGACTTTAATTTAGTTCCAGAAAGGAAGATATATGTCTGTGGGTGTGTACTTTGAAAACCTAGCAGAAGGGACTGCAGATGTGCAGCAGCAGTTGTTCAAACATCAGTAGCTCAGCTCTGAACTCAAACTCCTCCTCTCTTTCATCCGCTTCGGAAGCCAGTGACTTAAAAAATTGCATTCTGAGATCCAAATTTTTTCCCCTGGAGAAAGGTTTTGGCAGAGCAACTCTCTTAAAGCGCTGAACTCTCGCTCTGTGCCTGTGATATAAATAGCACTGAACAGTAATGGTGAGCGGGGAGGAGCAGGGTGGGGCAGCTGGAAGGTCCGGGGTCTGCTTTTCCCACAGCGTTCCTGCTCCCTGCCTGCAGGGCAGGCAAGGAGAGGCTTTCCTGCCTCCCACCCCTCAGGCAGGTTGATGCTCTCTGCTCTCACAGCGACTTGGAAAGGCTTCTGCTGCCGTGCCAGGCTTCCCAGCCCACGGATGTGCCTGGCCTCGGGCTGTAGGGAGATGGTGCTGCTCACATGGGGAGGCTCAGTGCAAAAGCTCCTTACGATTTTCTGCTGGACTAAGAGGGGAGAGGGAAATTCAGCCCACTCCCACCCCTGCAGGAGTGTCAGCCACACGTGAAAATGGGATTAGGGAATGACAGCTTCTAAGCCAACCTCTGCCATTGGGCTCCTGTCTGAATGGGATAAAAACATGTAAGATGAACTTGCCACAGCTGACACTACGTGGGCTTCAGCTGCTGCAGACTGACACAGGAAAAGCCCAAGCTTTGCAAAATTATCATTGTCATAATGTGCTTTTGTCAACTAACGATCCGGGGATCTGGGTGGGAGGGGATGTACCCCCTGATCCCACAGGGCAGCTGAAAAGGGAGTAGACTCACGTTAGAGCTTCAGAGTAGTTATAATGGGGAGACACTCCAAGGAACTTCTGCACTTCGTCCATCACAGTGGCCGGGTCACTCCTCAGCTGCTGTCCGTCAATAATGAGCAGCTGCAGGGGTAAATGGGGCAGTGTTTTTAGAAACAGGACTAAGCTTCATGAAACAATGGCATTGTTTCCCTCCTGTGACAACCTGGATTTCAAATAGCACGTGACTTTGGGCAGTGCTAATAACACTCATATGGCCGGACTTCTCTTTAGGTTTACTTTTTACTTGATTGGGTTGAATTTTTGTAAGTGGGCACCTCTGTAACTCCACGTGTGCCCCTTGTTCAACTGCAAGGGTTAAATCTCCTGAGCCAAGGCTGAGTCTCAGAGAATTCTGAGAGAAAGAGATAAGGAAAGAATGTAAAATATTGTTGAGGTTTATGACATGTCAGTGGAAGATCTGGCACGGAGTATGAAAAATAACCAAAGGTCATATATATATATTGTAGAACTAAATGCTCAGAAGAAGATAATTACATGTTCAAAAGTGATATTGTGGCAATTTATTTGAAACTCCCCACCAGCCTATCAACCACGAAGGCTTGCAAAACTGTTGGCAATGGGCTGGGGTTTTTTGGTTTTTAATTAAAGATTGCTGTGATGTAAAGGTGCATTGACCTCCATAAGCAAACAGTAAGACAATATACCCACAGACTGCTGGAATACCAAGCAGTATTACTGATAACTATTCTGGGCAGGCTTGGTTTATATTTATTGCGATGGCTTATTATGAATTATTAAGTTTTTGAGTGCCCAGGCGGGGGGAATGCACATTACTGAGTGCCCATTAGCAGGCACTGGGAGTGCACTCTGTGTGTGCACCTGACCAGGACCGAGAGCATTTTGTTGTGTGTCTTGTAAAATTAATCACCACAAGTGTGAAACACGAGTGGTTTGACAAGAAATGTGTCGCTGTGCCCCTGAATGTTCAACAGGAGGGTGCAGTAGGTAGACATAAGGACATGACATATGTCCATGGCTAAGGAGTGCCCATGTGTGCATTTTGTAGTACTAAACTGTTTGCCTTGGGTTACTTTATTGTTGTTACTATTTTAGCAACGGGAGACTCACTGGCTGGTGCTGGAAGGGAAGCCAGGGGCGTTACCTGTGAGGCAGGGTAGTGGGACAGCCACCTCTCGATGTGGACAGCGTACCATCCCGGGGTCAGGCACCTCTTCTGGAGAGCCCTGATCTCCGAGGGCGCCCAGGGGCCGGACGTGATCACCTCGTAAAAGTTGAATTTCAGGGCAGCGGGGTCCTCGTGGGAGCGCTGGTGCTGCCGGGAGATTATTTGGGAACACGTCACAAAGGATGCCGAGGCTTAAACCTTGAATCTTCCCAGAGCTGTGCTGGCAGCCCTCGGCTGCCCCTCAGGGCCACTCGTGCCAGGTAGGGGTGGGGGGTTCAAGGCAGCAGGATGGGGCCAAAATTCAGTCAGGGGTTCCCCTGGGAGCTGAGGAGTCGAATCCTGCCAAAGCAGGCACAGTCCTTTTACTGCTTTGCACTGGCAGTGGTAAAGGTGCAAACGAGAGATTAAAAGGGTGCAAATGAGAGATTAAAAGGGTGCAAACTGCAGCCCCAGGCCATGTTTTATTCCTTGCAGAACTTTCTAACCATCAGAAATGGTGTATTTCGTGCTTATTGCAACATGATTAATTGGTGTCTCTTCTGACATTGCTTTTAGTGTTTCCTGTATCTGTAGGCCTGCACTATATTTCACGTGGAGGCCTAAACACTTCTCTAGAAGGAGTTCTTTTAAATAGTGCAAATTTTGTTAGGGAAAGGTGTGGACTCAGCAAAAGGCAAAGAAGGAGCATCCTAGAGATTTCACAGGAGAACAACAGGCTTGCTTTTGTTTGCAAAGGGAGAAGAAGCCAACCTGTCCAGACACAGCTCTTTTGAGAAACTCTGGAAGGTGCTGTGTACATGTGTGCACAGCCACATATTGCTGAGGTGGGGCAAGGTGCCAGATCCTCAGCATCAGGAGCTGGGATTTCCTTGCTGGGCCACGCTCCTCTTCCCCCGTGTACCTCCCTGGGTGAGGAGCAGAGCTTTCCCTCTGGGCGCTGTCACTGGTAATTGAGATGAAGATGTTTGTTTGCTGCCGGTGGCAGCTCTGGGCTGGGAACTTTCATCTTTTGTGACACCGGTGTCACAGGTGCCAACTGCAAGAGCTGGCACTCAGCACCCTCCTGCTTCCACAGGCTGCAGATGCTTTGCAGGAAATCCCTTTCCTTGCTCAAGGACACAGATCCCCAGCCATGCTGGCCACCATCCCCCACCACTGATCTCTCCGTACCTGGTACCAGGAGTACGCCCGGTCCGATGGGTCGATGAGGATGGTGATGATCTTGGCCTTGGGGATGAGGGAAGCAGCTCTCTTGGGAGCTTCCTCAGAATGGAAATAGTTGGCACTTTTCTCGAAGAGGAGGTCGGTGGTGATGTTGGAAGGAGTGGGGAAGAAATCCATGTACCTGGGAGGGGAAGAGACTTGTTAGAATTAGCAGCAGCACAAAAGGGCCATGTCCCTGTGCTTCCCATTTCGTAGTGGGTGAAAAGGTGGATTTTCAGACATAATCCTGCAGAAGCAAAATTGAATTTCTCAGCTCACTCCAGGCTGGAAGAAGGGGAATGCATCTTGGCTCTTAGGTGGTGCTGGTAATAGCTAAAGCCACCCCGAAGTCAGGTAATTAGGTTTTTCCTTTGACGGATGGGAATTTTGCTAATAAGTCCAGTGGCAAAGGGATATCCTTCACCAGGCAGGAGTGAGTTGAGTTTTAGCTGCAGGATAAAAAAAATGGGAAAAGCTTCAAAATGTCAGCCATTTAATTTTAACATTGCTGAAGTACTTCATTTTGGAGCTGACAAATCTTTGCTTTTGGACGCTTTCGGAATGTGAGATTTGAATTTTGGCTTTGAATGGTCTTCTCCATTTAAAATTGATTGGATGGATTCTCATGGAGACATGAATCAAACCTTACTTCGTGAAAAGCCACTTTTGAAGGAAAAGTGCAGATACAGAGATGCTGTTCAGTGTGAAGACAGAAATCATGCCTGAGTTGGCTCTTGTATGAGAAATCTTGGTGTGAAAAATCAGGAAATTGTTACTGCAGTATCTAAACAAAATTAAGGACTTGATTAAATGTCCCATCATAACCAATTAGACTCTCCCTCTGTCTGATAATGCCAAGCATAACAAATTCATCCAGTAATTATGGCAGTGTCATACATGCTTCTGGCATTGTTCCATTGTCATTTTCCATGTATTAATAATGAATTTGTTCTTCTCCTTACCAGTCAATTCCCTTGTGGTAGTTGTTGCCGTTGAAGAACTGAACTTCCTCAAAGGTTTTTGGGCTGGGGAGATTACTGATAATGGAAGGATGCATCAGAAGGAATAAATAAAGAGCTGTTGTTCCTAAGGTAGCAAAAAGAGATACCATTAGAAACAGGGGGGAAAAAGCACCTTTGACTTTATTCATTCAAGAACATTTCTCGAAGCTCTAATTGTGGGATGATGCTCTTGGGGCTCCCAGAACTGCACTTTTGTCCTTGGGGTGTTTTTCCAGGGGGTCTGTTATGGGGAGTGAATAGCCTATCTCAGGGCTATCCATCCTGTGTGCAACACACTTTAAAATCCCAGGAATGAGGTTTTTTATGGTGAGTGAAGCAGTCTCACTGCAGAAGGAGTTGTCCCTTTCTGCTGGCGGTGAAGGAGTAACTGCGGAACTCCGGAGGGACAGGAAGTGGCAGGAAGTTGTCTTCTGTTTACAGGACAGAAACACATAGGTACAAAACTTGGGTTACAAATTTATGGCTTCTTACCTGTTTTCTGGGGTCCTATCACCAGGAATTTGGGCAGGTGGTCACACGTCTTGTCTCTGGACCAAATGTCCCGGTGTCGTTTGTCGTCACATGGGTTCTGAGGGAGGAAAGGTGTTTGGGTACATCACCCTTTGCTACATTTTTGCATGAACAATCTTTTGCAGGATCTAAATGCTGTGCACTAATGCACAGCATTAGTTACACTGAGGAGTAGAACCCCACAATGTGTGTATAATGGTTTTGCATGACTGAGGATTAAGTTCAGTCATTAGGAGAAAAGAGAAGGAAAAGAAGGGGGAAAAAAAAAAAGGATTAAAACTTTGATTTAATCAAGTTTTCATTCGAGGTTAAAAAGGAAATCCTGAAGGCATTACTTTCTGACGTGTCAAGATGCTACCACCTGTGAAGGCAAAACAAAACCCCTTGAACGAAAGACCCCTTTTTACACGAAGAAATCCTTATCCCAGGAGGCGGCTCGCGACTGGAGGAGGGAGAGGACGCGGCATTACCTGCCAGAGAGGGTCTGTCTGCTCTGGGAAGAGCTGGAAGTACTTGTGGGCCAGCTGGAGCGGGGGCAGTGTCTGCAGGTTGAGGTTGGTGGAGCTCTTGACGAAGCTGGCGAGGTTGGCAAAGGTGTAGAGGCCCAGGCGGTCGTTGCCGTAGTTGGACAGGTGGGTCATGAAGATGCTGATCTGGGAGGCAAGAGGGGGCTTCCAGTCACAGGGCTCCTCCCCAGAGCCTCTCCCCCCACCCAAACCCGAAAGAAGAGAGTGGAAAAGTTAAACCAGTCACACTTCTTCTCCTCTTTCCTTCCCTGTCCCTCGCCCCTGGGCAAGTGTCCGGGAGGCACTCGTGTGTGGGACCCCTCCCTGAGCTCTGCTCCCTGGACATGAGGGCAAAGCTTCACTTCAGGGCCGAGGTGATTAAACTCTGCCTGCAAGGGCCTGGTTTCCCTGTACACTGCCATTATTTAGTTTACACTACCATTATTTAGGAACTGAGTGTTGTTACTTGACTGTTTTTTTCAGCACACTGGCCTGGGATAGGATGGAATGGCAGTGGAATCTGATTCCAGCTGCAGGCAGGGGTGGGGGAATGAGGCAAATGTATTTTGGGGTCTCAGGATACCTGATTCCCAGGTAAATTGCTTGGTTTGCAGGGAGGTATCTGTGTCCAGGTGAGACCTGGTTTGGGTGATTAGGAGTGGGAAGTGTGGGCTTATAAAGGGATATGCAGCCAGGAGGGAAGAGGCTGCAGGAGACCATGTGGAAAGCTGCAGCAAGACATATGTCCAGGTCAGTGAATTGTGGTTTCTTTTCCTCTTTGATGTCTTGAGGGGAGCTGGAAATAGTTTGAGGGAATCCCTGGAATGTCAACCTGTGTGCTGTCATTGCTGGCAGTAGTTTATGGCTGGAAACCGTGTGGGCTGTCCTGGCACTCTGGTCCTTGAGTTAGAGCTCTGGAAACACGTGTCTCAGCTGGGTGGTACCCAGGCTCCCCAGCAGCTAAACTGGTGGGAAGTGCTGAGTCTCAAAATTTGGGACCTTCATGCCTAAAATGTCTGCAAAGTGCCCAGGTGTGTCTCAGCAAGGTTGTTGTCACTGATCTACCTGGAGATCAAGTTTTCCCTTTTTTTTTTTTGGTGATCCCAAGCTGGTCCAGAGCACCCTGTGCTCTCCTGACTTTCAAAGTCCCTGTGGGATAAAAAGCCACAAGCTTCCCACTCTCCACATCTCGCTCTGCCAACGTGGTGCTGCTCCAAACAACAGCCCCCAAGGTTTAAAAACACGTCCATTAGTTTGTTAAATTATTAACAAGGCTTTTAGTACTTCTATAAGGTGGAGACAGATGGAGCTTAGAGCAGTATCCCTCACGGCTCCTCTGCAGTGGGTCTGCACTGTGCACACTTCGTTCCTCTGACAGTAACTTATCCTTCACTTTTATTCTGTTCTGAGCCTCTGTTGAGCCAAGATTGGCAACGGTGCAATTTCTTTCTGCTGTTGGCTTGACTTGGTGCATTCCAGAGCCTGTGCATTTTATGACCAGAAGTACTTGACACAGAGTGAAAATTCAAATTACCCTAAACTCGGTGCATGTTTCTGTGTAGTACCCCACAAACTTATAGGGAAGCTGATGAATCATCTTCTTCTCCCCCCCAAAAAACCCAACACAAACATACCCTGCCTAGCTTAGAGTTCAGCTCCACAAAACAAATGCTTCCTGTGAACTAAGTGATGAAAACAGTGGTAGGAAATGCTAATGGAGGACATAATCCTGTCTCTGAAGTGGCTTGTGCTAAGTGCTAACAGGTCTGCCAATGACACTTAATATTATTGCAGCAAATGAAGTTCTGCAAGTAAATCTGTGTGTTCCTTGTGCTTTGTTTACCTCTGAAAAGGGAGGAGATTTCCTTTTAATGTTCAAGGTACTTGTAGGAAATGGGTATTAGCTTATTTCAGGAGCTTCATTGGGCTGCAAACCAATTTAAAAGATCCAATTGAACACTATTTATGGAGTCAAAAGATCTTGGACATCTTTCCTGACTTCTTTTTGCTCCATTGATCTCTTTTGAAGTGAGAAACCCCCAAGTCTAATGCATTATTCATGGGATAAAACCAGGTCTAATTCTTGGCTATCTACCTCCCAGTCACTTCAGACAAAGGAGAGGGTTTTTTTCTGTTCATGTTTACAGCATGGCTGGGCACCAAAGTCTGTTTCCATGCACATGCATCAATCCATGGAAAATGTGATAGTCTGCTGGTGCTGGGGATTACATGGATCTGAATGGAGACCTGTGGCCCTCAGACCACGGAAATCCAGATTTTTACTGTTGTAATGAGCTTTTCCCTCCTGTTTTCTGCTGCCTGCTCTGTACTAACACTTCAGAGGGGAAACCACATTCTGCATTGGGCTGTTTATAGCTCCTCTGCTCCTAAACCATCATATTTGGTGAGTGACTGATTAACAAACCTGAGCTGGTCACCCCTATGATGTGAGATTAATTTACAAACAATGGCAGCACCACCACACCATTTCACTATCTGGTGCTTGTCTCCAGGGCTTTTGAAAATGAGTTCTATGCAGAAATTATACATCTGTACTGTATTCTCTACCTCTAATGTTTGCATATCGTGCCTGTGTTATGTATAAAATGAAATGTAGATTAAGTAGCAGAGAAAAACAAAGGGCTTGTTTCAAAATTATTGGAATATAAACCATGCTGGATCTGCTTGGGGTGCCCTCTTGATGCACAGCTATTAATGCAGAGTGTAGAGGTTTATTTCCTCCTGTAATCCCCAAACTTAGTGTAGGCTTAGCTAAAAGCACTTTGGGCAAAGATTATCCACTTGCCTCTGGAGGGCACTAGGATCTTGGTCTACTTTAAGACTGGAAAAGATGTTTGGTTTTTTGGGGAGGTTCACCTTGGAGAACTGCCAACTGCTGTAGATCCTGGAGTGTGGACTGGGCTTTAAAGAGGAGTTTGCAAGAAGTGTTGAGCTCTGTGGGGTTTTCAAACTAACCCAGCCCTCTTAGTGCTCCAGCTTCCAGCTGAAGTGCCACCCGATCTCAAGGATAGCAGTCCCACGTGGGGAATAAAATATTGCTGATTTCTTTTTGTTGATGCTTGAAACTCTTCTTATCCATTGATCACGCACTTGCCATGAAAAAATCAGCTGAAGAACTCGTGTAGATGTGCTCCAGCTCAGTCCCTCAGCCATTCCATAATTAAATAGGATCAGTGTTCCCTTTTAGGTCCTTTCCTCCTTCTCACCATTTGGCCCTGACCCATTGCTGGAAAGCCCAGGAGCCAGAGATGGGGCTCATGTGGGAATCCTGCTCCTCTAAGAGGAACTTGTTGCTCACTGTCTTTTAACAGCTTTTCCCCTTTTTCTGCACCCCTTCAATAAGATTTGCAAGGGAGGGAGGGATTAATGCACGCAAAACAAACCAGGGCTACAACTCAGCCTTGTGCGTAACAGAGACGTGCTGGGAAACACATGGAAGTGCATTTCCTGCTCAGCTGTGTGCATATTTCCCAGAAAAAAAAAGCACTCGTTTTAATAATGACAAATTGTATCTCTGGAATTCAGCACTATTCATATTCATGACCCTTCTGCTGCTGAAGCAAAATCATTTATACGCCTGAAAATCACCGCCTGTTTGGTTTTTTTTAAAAAACTTTTCTTCGATTTCCTCTCTGCACATCTTTTTATATTATAATGTTCTTGACAGGATAATAAAATATTTTCCAAATGTGATGTCTCTGAAGAAAGCAACGAAGGAAGTGTTTGGAAAGAACGGGTTTTGCCTTGGATTGAAGGCGAAACAAAGCGGTTGAGTGACATTATATTTCCTGTGCCCATATTTCTTATGGGGTCTGTTTTCCAGCCCCAGTGTTCCCAGGGATGGGAGGGGAAGCTGCTGTGCATCAGTGGTGGGACGTGGCCTTGGGACAGCTGTACAAAAGAGCATCTATGTTGCTTTAAAAATCCCCATTCAAAGAGCAGAATTGTGCCTCATTTACCCGGGAACGCTTTCTACTTTTCCATTATTTACTTGCTATGATTTAAATGAATTCTTTATTATTGACAGAAAAATGCTGTGTGTTGTTCCTTTCCCTGTGAGAATAAAGCTGCTAGGTTTGCTTTTTTAATTTTAATTTTCTAAGATTTATCCAATTTCTGCTTCTGAAATCAAGGCCCAATCATGACTGCATTCCAAGACAGCAGCTCTTTCCCAGGTTAGACACACTTTAGACATCAGGGGTGTGTGGGGGCCAAGGTGAAGGAAACTAGTTAGGAGATAGCAATCCATCAGTTCTATCTATTAGTTATATTTTTTAAAAAAAAAAAAAAAGTCCAAAATTAAATAAAATGTCTTTTTTTTTTTTTTTTTTACTCTTAGGGCATGTGAAAAAATAACTGCGGCTGTGGATGATTTCATGCAGTCATTGTGTGGCTGCATTAGGGTGGAAAACCTAAATGGATTTTTTTATCTCTCTTCATTTGTCACCCTTGTACAAGTGATCAGCAGCACAGCTAATTGTGGCCAAAGTTGAATGAATTCTGCCCAAATGTGGTGCTGCCACTCACATCCGTGAGGCCCAGCAAGCCTTTGCAGAAGTCTACAGCAGTTCAATCCTCTTGTTGTAAGCAGATATTTCCATTTTTTAGTGACATTCATAAGAATTTGTTTTCGAGCCATCTGTGTCTTCTCATTGCGAAGACTTCCTTAGACTATAAACCCCTTCAGAAAAAATAAATCTATTCAGTTCAGACTCAAGAATAAACCCAAGTTCAAATTGAAGAAGTAGGGCAGATTAAACTGGTTTTGGGTGCTATTGGCTTCCATCACACTCAAAGGTAGAGATTCAATTGCTGTAAAGAAGCAGGGCTATAGAGGAAAGGGGACATCCAGGCATTAGAAAAGGTCAAAATTATTCTTAGTGCTTAATGTGGTTAAACAAGGTCTGGTTCTAACTGTGCTTGGGATGATGGGATGGATTGTGTCTGTTATCCTTGACACAGCACTTGGTTGTCTCCAGGTGGAGGAAGGAAAAGTCTCTCAGATCATCCTTTTGATACTGGGCATTCTTATAAATGCTAAGGAAGAGTTTGCACCAGGCTATGTGCTTTAGAACTGCAAGGAAATGCCAGGCAGGCTGATATAGATTGGAGATGCAGGAAATTTATCACTTGTTTTTATAACTGTTCTCCTGTCATGTTGCTATTCCAGCAGTTTTCTGAAGAGCTGACGGCTCTGTGTTATGGAGTGTTCATAAATGATGATTAATTAATCCATTTTGGTGGCCTACTCTGAGCAAACAAACCTCAGAGTTAATTTAATTCTCCACTCTTGGTTTCAGAGTAAAAAAAAAAAAACCAACCCAGCATTTGCAGTTCACTAGAGGATATAATATTCTCCAATCAGCCACTTCCCAATTAATTGTGAATGGCGAGATTTTGTTCTTGTCCATTTGCTTCTATTAAGGATTCATTTTCAATAATCAGGGAATTCTGAGTCAGCTGGTTTGTACCTTACAGGCTTGCTCCTGACACTTTAATAAATGCGTGGGTGGGGTGTGCTTGAAGGTAACAGATTCCCTCCCTCTTTTTCCTCAATAACCCCCTTGTTGGATGCAGCTGTTTGTTGCTATTTCTGCCGTCACCCAACTGGCTGGGGAGTGATTCTGCTAAAACACCAAAACGTGTGGAGTGGAGCACCAGCCTGCACAAAGCAGGAATATGTCAGGAACGAAGGCAAGGAGGTGTGTCATCCTTCAGATAGTTTCTTCATGCTCTGAGTTTGCAGCTAATTAGTTTCTAAATCTGCTCCTGGAGACTCGAGTTTCCACAGGATGGTGTTTTCCTATGCCAGCTCTGTGCAGCTGGGGTGGCCATGTGGGATGAGGGGGGGAAAAGTCATGATTTACGAAGCGGGGGGGGAAGACTCAAAAGCCTGAGGAAGGTTGGAGTTGTTTTGGTGTGTTTGTGACCATTAAGATAAATTCTGGTGTAACTTGTTAACAAAACTCCCTTTTAATTTGTAGATTGAATATTTCCCTCTTGTCAGGTTGGACAGGACAGCTGTCCCTATAGGCAATACCCTGCTAATTGCAGTTCAAGAAATATTGACTTTTTTTAGTGGGGAGGTTGCTTGTTTTGTTGTTTTTTTTTTTGTTCCCTGTCCCCAAATTATGCTGAGATGCTCAATTCACAGGGCCCTTAGCAGAGCTGCATTATGAATTACTTTTGGATTGCAGCATGTTTCCTCCAATGCCCAAGGTTATTTTTTATTCTTTCCACAACTCTGCTCAGAGAAACAAAGCAAATAAGAAGAAAAATATTATCAACACTCAAGATGTTTCATAATAACACTCCCAAATCTCTTGTGGAAGGTAGAAATTAACCCCTCTCTGCATTGACTTTTAATATGCTGAAGCAATAACTTGTGATTCTCATCTGTTTCTGTGATGAGGGAGAGCAGGAAACAAGAAGAAAATCTTCCAAGTATGGCCCATGTGGGACATGGAGAAGGCAGCTCCAGCAGGCTGGGAATGAGCACTAACCCTTTAGTTACGCTGAGAGTTTAAAAATGTAAATGCCTTTAAGTGGCCTTCAAAATTAAAAGCATCCCATGCCACTTCCAGGGGAGTTGGAATAATAATGTACATTATTATGGGCTGCCTGTAGCTTCTGCTGAGTGGAGTTCAAAGTTACCTTTCAATCACGAGCCTGATTTTGCTCTTGACAGTCAAATTCCAGCAAAAGAAGCTAATCTTCCTGAAATTCATCTGCCACACTTCACCTCCAGCTAAAGCTTCTTAGGGATGTTTGATTGAAGGGGGAAGAGAGTCTGAAGCAGTGTTTAACTTTTCCCTTTGTCTGCTGCTTTTCTCTTTTCATTAACTTTAAAATTGGGCTGATCTGTCAGTGGCAAATACGTCGTGTTTTGTTGGCTTGGTGGACAAAGTGCAGGGTGTGCATGACTCTAGAACCTCTGTGGGGAGGCAGGAGTGGATCTAGAGGAGAGAGATTGATATGTGTATATATATATAAAAAAATAAAATGCAGGAGTGGCCTGTGCACATAGTCATGGTGGAACTATGGAAAGGAGACAGTGGGAGACAGAACGAAAACAGATCGTGTTTGACAGATTTTTGTGCTGTCACTTGCTGGCTTAATAAAAAGCTCTCTGGTTTAAAGAGATGTTTTTTTTTTTTTTACAAGAAATGACTCTCTGGCTGTTGTTTGTAGGGGCAATAATATTTAGGGCTGTATTTATTAGCTTATCTTGGCTGTTAAATGTTTATGGCTGTTGTTTATGGCCTGTGGAGCAGGGGAGTAAAGGAGACGAGCCAGCAGACAGATAGTGGGAGACCCTGTGGCTGCTGGAGAGGTGATATATGGAACAATTTGTAAAAGCAGCCTTTAAATATGTCAGGGCTTTTCCCAGGAGACTGAATGAAGGGCAACAGTCAGGGAACATGGGCTGAACCCACTTGGTTCTGACCCTGACATTTGGAGGTGGAAAATCCCCCTTAAAACTTCAACTCCAGTGGAGATTTTTTTGCTTCTTGCTGCTGAAAGTATTTGAGTTTGGGAATTGTGTGTTACCAGTGGGCTGATTTTAGTGCTGGTTACCTTGTCTTTCTCTGTGGAGTGTGTCAAAAGCAGAAGGGCATGGGAAGTTGATGGGAATGTATTTAAGCAGAAAGGGGAGGCTGAGAAAAGGAACACGGCCAAGAACTGCTGAAGTGAGCGAAGGGGAAGGGGGCTTTGAGTGTAGTCTGTGAGAAGAAAGTCACTCTAAAGGGCAATTAAGCTAAGTAAATAATGAGAAGTAGAATATTTTAAAAAATGCTGAGAATGAATGTAATGCCATAAAAAATACAATTTTAATTGTAATTAGATTAGGCACAAAAAGAGTTTTTCACAGTTTGACTGAGTGAAGTTTTAGATGTCATTTCTCCCCTTCTTCCTCCTGATTGTGGTGGTTTTGCTGCTCTGTTTTCACTGCTGATGTGGAAGTGGTGATGCTATGACTTCTGGGACGTCTGTCCTAATTAAGATGTAGTGAATAACTGGGTTTTGATGTTTGTCAGACCACATAGTAAATAACACCAGAGATGATACAACTTAACACTGATTAAACATCCAGCTTTGGTCTGGCCAGGGAGATAGATAAAAACATTCCAGTTCAATGTTTCATTGCTTGTAAAGGAAAACCCCAAGAAGGCAATAATATCTCATTTTCTACCCCAAACTGGACGTCTATTTCTTATTTGTCCATCCAACTGAAGCTCCTTGTTATTGTTCTAAGCCTCCAAATGAAGAAGACCCTTTGGAGGGGAGCTGGATTGATCCCTTTTGGAAGAATTTTGCTGTTTGGGTTTATTTCAAGCCCAGGCTGTTCGCTGAGACTTTGCCACTACCTTTAATGAGCTTTGCTTTGAAGTGTTTATGCAAAGAATAAGTCCCCCACAAACTGCAGACTCCCTGCAGTAGCTGGAGCCTGGAAAGGTCTGCTTGGGATTCTTGGCACCCTCATTAAAACTCAAAGGAAAGTTGGTTTGATTTCTGTCTGTCTTGGTGGAATTTATCCCTCCTCTGCCTACTACTAAATCATCTCTGCCAGACATGACTCATCTTCAGGATTCATAAATTAGGGAGTGAAAATATCTCTCTGAGCCACAGAGTACTCAGCAGCAGCCATTTAAAAAAAATCCCATTGGAAGATCCCCTTGACAGTCTCCCTGCAAAGTCTTTATTCCAGTGCTCTGTCACTTGGGCACTTTTTAATTTAACCAACTGTGTGGCATTGCTGCCTGGAAGTGCAAACATTCTTGGTATTTGAGCTTAATATTTGTTTGTAATACATTTGCTGAAATTGCTAATTATGATGTGAGTAAGGGACAGGGTTCCTGTAAACCCCTCTCGAAAAAATGTTTACCCTCAAACTGTAATCCACAGCCAGAGGTGGTGCTGTGCTGATTTTAATCAAAGCACTGTGATTATTCCTGAAGTTGGAAACAGTCTGAGAAAGTTTGTCTTGACTGTGTGTGGGAAACGTAATAATTCTATTTACTGGAGTGTAAATTACGACTTTTCACTTCTGGAAACCTTGTCTGTAAACAATGTAGACCTGAACTGAACTATAATCAGGTGTACTCTTAATCTCCCTAACCAGTGAGTATATTTGGTACTGGTTATCCCAGCTGATATCCAAACACTAAGGAAACTTGTTAGTGAGGGGAGGTGTGTGAAACGCTTGCAGGATGTAAGATGGAGAAGTGTCCTGCTGCTATTCCAGTGTGTGCTGCTGCCACTTCAGAGAAGACATCACATTCATGGCATATCTTCTTAATCCAGCTGGATTTGCACCTGGCCAGTGCAATAGGCACAATATTGATTCTTTTCAGGCCATGGATTTTGGGTACTAACTTGTGAACTTTTTCAAGCTAACCACTAGAACTCTGCACTTTTACACAGAACAAAAGGAAGGTCTTCCCTTCCATAAAAGTGGGAGGGGGGGATTTCAACATCAAGAGTGTAGAAAGGCTGTTCTTTTCAAATAACACACGACAATATATATTGCACTCCCAAGTTACTGGGACATAGATGGGCTGAGGAATTTGGGCTGTTGCAGGCAGCACTCATGGAGTAAAAACATGCTCTGCCCACATCTGAGGGAATCTTGAGATCAGTGAAAAATGCACAGGTATTGATCAAAGCATGCTAAAGCTAAGCTTAAATTCCAAGTTGCACTTAAGGAAACTATGGGGAGAAAAGCCAGCCTGAGAGAACTGCAAGGAAGGGAGAGATAGGATAAAGAACAGGGATGTATGTTCTTCTCAAATTAGGTGTCACATGGATGGTACAGAAAAATTCCTGATAGAAATGTCCCATTTCTTTAAGCCCCCTGAATCTGGCTTGGATACCAACTTAGCTCCCTAGCCAAAATTTTCACCCCCAAGCATCTAATTATATAATACAAAAAACCCCCATCTATATTTAGGTGTCTAAATAGAAGTGACCTGGATTTGAGAGTCAGCTGCACCTGAAGTTTCTTTAGCTCTGCAGAGGAGTCAATGAGTGCTGCAATTTAAACCCTCTGAAAATGAGGCCACCTGGCAAGACAAGAGACATTTATCTTGTGACTAGTGCAGCTTCTTGGGGTGGAGCGGGAACAAGGGAGGACAAAATAATTGATGTATGGCTTTTTTTGTCTTGTTGTCCTTGCTCCTTGCACCTTTAGGCTGCTGTCTTAAATGGCACTGGACTTTTTAGCTGCTCAAAACTCCTTTTTTTTAAGAGGCAGTGGTGGAGGAATGATATGAGGCCTGAGCCCTGGGCTTTCCACTGAGCTGTGTCAGGAATGCCTGAGGAGCCAAGCTTGTGGACAAAAAAAAAGGAGGAATAAGATCATGGTTTTTTCTACCCTTACTGTCTCAGACAAGTTTCTTCCCAGTTTCAGGTTGGGAATCACTACAGAGATGAAATTCATGCGTTTTCCAGGAACTTGTTGCATCCAGTTGTAGTTGAAAATAAGCATTGTTCTCCTTCCTTCTTAAACTGCTTTTACCTCTGAGCAAGTGGTCCCGATTTGCATTTCCCAAGCAAGATCCAGGAAAACTGATGCCCTTCCCTCCCTCCTCCCTGTCAGTCAAAAAAATAGGGAAAAGAAGGTACCTACGGGATTCAGGAGAATGGTGAGGAACAGTTCACCTCCTCGGATACTTTTGTCCAGCTCCTGAGGACCCCCAGGATATTCCTTGTAAAAAATAGTGTGAGTGAAAAGGCCACAGGTCTGTCGAGGGAGCACCTGAGAACAAAAGAACAGAGCCTTACAGGGATTGTGTAATTCATGCAGAGACGTAACTGCCCCGGGGGAAGGACTTTTGTCTGCCTTAATTCAGTATTTTGATGGTTTTACTCTGTGAAAACAACAAACGAACCTACATTCAGATTTGGATACATGTGTAAATACACTGCTGGTTTTGAGTCTATTCCAGTAGTAATTGGACTCTGTGCAGGAACCTGGGGTTAGGCCATTCCTTCTGCTTTGTTTAGGGGATCACAATTTTGGCTTGATGTGCACAGGCAATACTCAGGTCAGCTGGGTCTTGAAACCACCCTGGGACCTGCCCTTGAAATATGGGACAGGCCAAATAATTCTATACATTTTCCTGCCCTCTGTGCACTTTGAAGTGAGTGTGAGGAGCCTTCTGCAGGCTCTGGAACAGTCAGGCAGGTGTCCCAGTCCCTGGCTCTGGGAATTTCAGAAGCCAAGCTGACACCTCGGCCTTGGAGAAGTGTCATCCTTGCAGGAGGAGATTACTTTACACCTGCTCACCTTCCCAGGTGATGGATTTCTAATCCTTTCATGCATAAAGATGAAGCAGAGCTGGAAACACAGGTCTTAGGCAGTTTAATGAATTTCACAGGGTTGATAGCTGATGGCACCACAAGCACGTTTGCTTTCCCAGGGTTACATTTGTAGTTGCCTGAGTTGGTGTGACTATTTTCCAGCCCCCCTCCCCTGCCCCGTTCTAAACTGGCTGCCCAACAAATGCATCCTTGCAAATCCTGCATCCCAGGGAATTGTAATGGTTGCTGGGGAAGCTGAAGCACAGTGAGGCCAGCCCTGCTGGGAGTCCCTGCAGTACAAGTGTCTGAACATGGAAATGCAGTGTACCATGATGCCATTGTGGATGAAGCCCCGTCTGTACCGTGCAGGCTTCAGGTGCGGATACTCTTCCGTGCTGGTCACTCGGATGTGCCAGACCTTCTTCCAGGCCTCGTACAGCTGGATGTGCACGGGGTAGACCCCGGAGTGGTGCGGAGCCACCGCGTAGCCCATGCCGGTCGGGATGCCGTGCTCCTGCAAGGCAGCACAGGAGGAACGTGTTGAGGGACACAAATCCCCGGGAATTATTGAAAGCCTGTTTTTTTCCTGCACACAGGGCCACTGGAGTGTCCTTAGGCTCACTTGTGCCTGTTGTATGTAACAGGAGCTGGCAGTGGAGGGAGCCGGAATGACAGAGGAATAAATCATCCTCCTGGATTATGTTACATTACTGTTGCACAGAATAGGTTTGCCATGTATTTGAATACCCATCTTACCTGTTTGGCCCTGTTTAAAGGTAATCCAGTAAACCAGTGCTAAGCTGTCAAACAGCATTAGAGCAGTAAATAGATGGGGGAAAAAACTTGTTGCAGTGATGTACATAGGATTTTTGTTTCCTATTTCTGGCATAAGAGCAAGATTCCTTTCCCGTTTAATAAGTAAATAAATATTCCTTGTAGCTTCTGAACTGCTTATTTTTTAACATGGTATTAAGGTAGAAGAAAAAAAAACCAACCTGGCTCCTTTTTCATTTCATAAATATTTATATTTAGCTGCATTTCTATGTGGCATTTTCACAAATATAATCTATAGGTTATCTTGGAAGTGTCTTCTGAAGGCACAAATTCATTTTACTCCCAGTACTGCAGGATACATCAGCTCTTTTCCAGTCCTATAAAATTGATGTGCAGAGGGAAATGGCCAAAATATGAGAAGATTGTGTGGGGTTTTGTGTCCTTCCTCTTGCCCACATTATCCATTGATTACTGTAATTCCAGGAACAGCAGGTTCTGCTGGGCATCTTCAAGTACTTAACGAAGAAAGGATTGTGATTCATTGACAAAAATTAAGTTAAATCTGTAGGGAACACTTGTTCCTACATCACATAATGCAACCACTTAAAATTATCCATTCCTTATTAGTGAAGATCTTGGGTTACTGGCTGATCTTGTAAAAGAGAAATCCAAACTCTCCATTTCATCATTTGCTGAGAACAAAATGTAATTTCAGCCTATTAATGCTGTTACCTACTTGAGAGGCATGAGTCAGTTTAGGGGGGAAATGAGGGACATCTCTACAATGAGAAATGTTCTATCACCCTGTCCTCTATTTTTTTGCCAGGAATGTGTATAAAGGAAAAAGGTCTGAAGCTCAAGGTTTCTTAAAATCTGGCCACTTATTACCCTGCCCGAGAGGTCTGTGATGCTCACGCTGCTAAACCAAGAACTTAAATATCCTGGATTAACTCAAATCTACAAACCTGCCACCAAACCTGTGCTAGGGAATGCACAGGAACATAAAGGTGAGGCAAAGGTGTCCTGAGGCAGATAATGAACACTGCTCTGAAAGGCAGATCCAAAAGGAGGGATCTGGCTGGATATGCGTAAGATCCTGTTTATCTACTTACTATGTGATGCTGGTGTCGCCATGGCAACGGGATGGTGACATGGTAATCTGCCATTCACAAATAAAATAAGGCAGCTTTTCATGAGCTCTCAATATGGAAAGGAAATGAGCCTCTGAATAAAACCTGCTCACTCCGTAGTTCGTCACGCGGGTGCATGGCAGGCACTCAGATACCCGGCATGGCTTTAAGGAGAAACAACTAACAAGTCATCACATGTTCTTTGGTCAGTTCTGTTCTCAGTTCACTTGGGAAAATTAAATGCTGTGTGTCCTGACTGCCCAGGACAATGTTATCCTATATAGGCAGACCATTTTTAGAGGCAATCTCTTGTGGGCATCTCTTCTTCCCAACACTAAGTACAGATATTAATAATGAGACAAATTAGACACTTTTCATCACATGTAGATACTTTGCCTTTGGTGTGTGGTCACTGGGCTTCACATTGTTGGTATTTAATTGGTGTGTTAAAAGCCCATGGTTTCCTTGTGGTTTGAGCAGCTCAGAAGTTTGAGGCACAGGAAGTTCTAATGTGCATCTGTAGTTGGTTTATAAGAGGAGATGGAAGCCAAGGAGTGTTTCTGTAAAGGTTCTGAATTGATTTCTTTTCCATCTGTTTATTTCTCCATATCAGCTCACAGCTCCCCTGACAGTCAGGGAGAGTTTTTGCCCTGTCTCTCGTGTGCTTTGGGCACAAATGAGCCCAGGAGATGATCACTGAGCAAACAAATCAAGGGATGAAATAAAGAGCTACAGGCTTCAGATTAAATATATTCTGCTTGGTTTTATCACATAAGGTTGTACAAAAAGGAGGAGGAAGAATATCTTGCTATTGATGGCCGTGCAAACTTGGTTTGGTTTATTTTTGGAACGTGTGCTATCAGAGACTTCTGCTTGAGGAATTTGTTTACGTCTTTGTGTATCCATTGCATTGCCTGTAAACAGAGACAATAATACTTGAGGTATTATTAGTTTGCAAAATTGAATCCAAGGCTTAGTGTCTTTAAAGACACTAAGGGTTTTGGTATTCTCTGAAACAAATGCATGTGGAAGGGAATCCTTTGAACAGCCGGTTGATTTTACTAAGCCCCAGACACACAGAGGTGTCCATATCTGCACTGAAATCAAGGCAATTAGTTACCTAATTAGCAATTAGTTCTGTGTGCAGGAAACTGTTTAGGTGTCCAATTTCTACACGTGTTCTACATGAGTTTTGTCAGTCCCAAGCCTGATACTCTCTGGCATGGAGAAATGATGGGATTTGGGTGCAGGTTTCCTGACAGTTTGATCTGGTTTAGTTTTCTTCTAAAAACATGAAGTCAGGAGGAGCCGACGGGTCTTAACAAACAGAATTTTTATGTCTTATTTGGGATTTTAGGCAACCTTGACTGTTGTTCTTGGATGTAGTCATGTGCTCTCCCTTCCTGAAGACCCTGCTACCTTCCTAGCCATGTTTGAAACAAAATGAACAAAGATATACCACACTAGGTGAGGAATTAACGTGATCACACTTCGGAATTATTACTGCAGCTTTCCTTGCAGAAACTCACACAAAGTGTCATCTCTACCTGCAGCTAAAACAGGAGGTGGGGAAATGTGGTCGATAAATGAGAAATGCAAGAGAAAATGGCATCAGCATCAAGCTGTGTCCCCCTGAAGATATCAGACAACAAACAAAACACGTGTAACATCGAGCAGATTTTATAAGTCATGTTCCAGATCTCTAATTTAAATTTGGATCCACGTCGTGAAGTCAGACTAATGAGAAGAGGTTTGATTTAACTTGGAGGACTTGGAGAAGTGGAACAGCTGTGAAACAGGGAGTTTCTTTCCCAAGTAATACGTGATGCTGAGGATGTGAAATCCAGGGAGGAATCAAACCCACTCCAAAGTCACGGCTAGGACCTCTCTGATAGCCATCAGGAAGGCTGTCATAGCAGGAAGATGAATTTCTCCCACAAGAGAGGCTTTCACAGGAAGCCTTTTGAAAAGAAGTGTTCTCGTAAGTAAACTGTACAGCTCATAGAGATTCAAGGTCAAGGGGTTGGTACAAGCCCTGTCCAAACGTTAGCAGGAAATAAAACTGTAATAACAGCAGCCTCTCTCTGACATCAGCTCCTAATTTATAGGCACCCTGAGGAGTCCCTACCCTTCAGGACATGGGCTTGATCTTTCTGGAGTTGAAGTTACAAACAGACTCTATGACCAGCTCTGTTTTCAGGCTATGCTGTAGATTTTACTCCTAAAGGGGTTTGACCTAGAGGACTCCATCTTTCCTGAAAGCATGAGGAGAATTTCCCCATAGGTTTCAAGATGAAGGGACAGTGTATTTTTGAGATATGGATTATTTAAAAAATGACTCTTGCATTTAAAATCTCGACTCTGTTTGGGTCTCTGGGCCAGGCTGCACAAAAGGCTGTGCCAGGAATGAGGCTGACAGCGAAGCACAACTGTGGGAAGGAAGAGAGGTCATCCAAAATGCCTCTGTACTAACAGGAGAGGGGAAAGGGGGAAGTCTGGCAAGAAGGCCAAACAGTTCAGCCATTTTTAATTAATTTTCTTTGAAGGTTGTTAGGAAAATATTTTCATAAACAAGGCAATAAATTGCTTCCACCTGCTTGTTCAGGCATCTGCCTCTGCTTTTTTCCTGATGTGCCTTGGCTCATGTGAGGGGTGGGAGGAGGGGGCCTGGTCTTTGGGAGATGTAAAGGGCTGAGATTACTGTTCCCAGAGCATCTGCAAAAGCCCCAGTGTGTCACTGTGCTCCTCTGGGTGGCTCTGGTTGCTTGGCATTCCTAGGCCTCTTCACAGACCACACAGTGTCTTTACCAAAGCCAGCACTTATAGATTCCAGGCTTTCTTTGTCCTGCTCAATAAGCCAGTAGAATTATCCTGAAAGGGATGTAAATAGTACAAGTGCTCTGAGCACTGGGCAATGTGGAGAGGATGGAACAGCAGCACAAATGAGGAAAAGGGAAAGAAACAGCATTATGTGTCATGGTTAGCAACAGGTTAGCTATGTGAAAAGCATGTTTTCAAGCAGCTCATTTTAAAAAAGCACAGTGAAATCCAGGAGCTTCACTTATTTGCTTTGTCAAGATTTCTCCCAAACCACACAGCTTTCTCCCTCCCCTAGTGAAGGTATGTGTGCCAGACTTGAGGAAAGTAATAACCTGTGTACAACCCCTTCCCAAGGCTTAAAAGGTCCGCTGGCACCTGCTGAGTTCCCACTGCTCCTGTTCCCTGTGACCTCACAAGGGTGCCTGGGTGAAGGGCTGCTCCCTCTCCAGAAAGCCTGTGGCAGTGGAGGAGGCTCAGACAAAATCCAGCCCAGATCTAAGTCACAGGTGCTTTTTGGGGTGAGTTTCTAACCTTGCTGCCTTTGCTTATCCATGTAAATGCATGTGTGTCATATAGACACAGGCATCCTAGTGAATCTTGTGGGAACTTTCACTCACTATTGCAAATTCTTTGTTGAGGATCATCTGCTCCACCAGCGAGGACTCGTTGTGGAAGAGGTGGGGCTGCATGTGACTCCACATGTGGGGAAACCACCAGAACTCATCCACAGATCTCAGCAGCAGGTCATCACCTTCATCCTCCTCCTCAGTCCCTGCAAGAGAAGGAACAGGAGGGGAAAAAAGGTAATAGAAAAGCAACAGCAAAAAAGGCTCGTGATTGGTTTTTAAACACAGAGGAGGCTGCCATAAAACCTGCAGTCCTGAGTGCCTGTCTGTGCTGGGGGTGTATCACACAAGGCTAAAATAGTAACAGCTACTGTTATAAACAAAGCCAATATTGAAGAAAACAAGTAGGATTTTATTTTCTTTTATTTTCTTTAGTGTATGTGATCTTCAAACTCCAACCCTCCCCCCCCCACCCCCATTTTCTCTATTGGCTTAATTTTAATGCCACGATGTCCTTTCATCACCATAACCTGATGACTTGGATTTAATGGGACAAAACACTGCCAGGAATATTAATGGTGGTTGCCAGGTCTTTTGAAAGCTGGACAAAAGATGACGTTCAATCAGTATTAAAGAAGGAAAGCTTCAGCATATGTCTGTTATTTTCCATTTTGTCCTGATAATAATGCCAGTGTTAAGTACAAAATATTCTTAATAAAGATAACATATGAGTGATATCTTGAAATCTTATTAATGCCACCCCTTCATGCCCTGTGTAACTGCCTCTTTATTAGCCTTGCTTAATTGAACTCTGATGATTTTTGGTAAAGTGTGAAGCAAGTTTGCAATAGTTGCAAAATATAATTAGGTGGAAAGCATGAAGCAGTAATGGCAAAGGGCTTCCAAATGTTTACTAGGGGTCAGTATTCAGTTTTTGCCAGATTTAATCTTGAAGTCAAACCAATTGAACTTGCTGTGCTAGTGAGGAGCATCTGCTTCAGGCAGAAGGGAGGGTGTGTGGTCATACCCAAGAAACCCTTCCATCTGGGGAAGGATGTGGTGCTGCTCCCACCCTCTGCAGATGTGTGTGCTGGGCTTTGTAAACTGGAAAGGCACAGTGACATTCAAGTAACTTCTCCCTTAAATAACTGAGCAGTGTTTGGTTTATTAGCAGCTTTGCTTTGTGTTCCTTTACCACTTCAATGCTTTTATTTTGCTCCAGTGGAAGGAATAATTGCCAAAATCAGGGTAGTGATGCAAACACAGGGATCTTGTCTTCTTACAAGGCTTTTAATGTGTTGCAAAAATCCCTGGAAGAAAATGCTGCACGGATGTCAGTGTTTACTTGGCAGGAACATGCAGAGGTGCCTGTTTAGTGCATGCACTTCAGCTCTTTACTTTTATTATTCCCTTCTGCAGTGGTTTTTGAAGAACACCACTACACAAGGAGAGCGTTCCTTTGAAACCTTCTCCTGGAGTCCCTGAATCCCTTTGCTCCCCTCACTCTGCTGCTTCTAAGGAAGTTGCTCCCACTGATGGAAGTGTTGCTGGAAAAGGAAAACAACCTTGTTTACCAGGTAATCCCTTACTGAAAAGAAAGGAGGGATGGGTGCTCCCTGTGTATCCTGCATTTGTTGAGTGACTGGTTTTCTGGGATATGTGGTTCATCTACAGTCACTCAGGCATGTACAAGGGTAGAAAAGTAACACAGGCTTTCAAAATAGGACAGAGGAGGGAGAAAATGGGGCTTGTGAAGCAAGTGAACATATCTTTGATAAGCCCAAGGCAGGGATGAAGAGGAAAAAAGTGGATATTTGAAATATATAAAGAACTACAATCATTTCACTGGAGATTCAGGTCAGAGTATAATTTAGTACCTTTTTAACTTTTGAAGTAGAGTAGCGTTCTTGAAATAATGTCATTATTAAAACCTATATTTTCAAATTCTAATTTTTTCCTATTCATTACTTTGTAAATTTGGATAGACAACTAAGCAAACTTTGCACTTTTTTACTGTAACAAAAATCAAACAAGATGGAGCATAACACTTCCCAGTGTAAAGAGAAACAGCCCCATCCTGTAATGGCAGAGCTGAAGCAGAGAGGTTGGAAGTTTGATGTTTGGTGGTGGTGTTTCTGTGGAGGACAATTTTCTTAAGAAACCTTGGGAAAGAGTATTGTTTCAGTTTACAGTTTCTTAAGTAGTGGCATTTCAAAAATAATCTCATGTAAAGTTTTAATGGACCATTTGGTGGGTGCTTATATTGTTTAGTTTTGCACAATCCCTTACACAGAGTACTGGAGGCAAAACAAGGGATTTTGAGGTTTAATTTCTTGTCCAATCAACATTGCTTATGCAACTTCCTTCATTTTAACCTGAAATCGTACATCTGCTTTGGGATGTGGAGTGCTCTTTACACAGGTGGTAATTCCAAGTTTGTTTGTGGATCATAAGTAATCCCATATCCCATATTTTAAAGCTTTTTTGCTAAGTGCTGTTAAAACTGCAGCGCCACAGAGGGGACGGTGGGGGTGAGATGAGCAGCACTGCTGATGTGTCAGCTATTGTGGTAGAGATGTCAGCAACATCTTTTGATGAAAATGTACAACTGTTAAATCTGCCAACACTCATCTCCCTCCTGCAGTTTTAAAATGATGCAAGTTTTGGAAAGGAGAACAAACTCACACATTAAGGAAGTCAATAAGGCACAGCAGTTGCAGTGTGCTAATAAAACACGTTGAATATCTGATACTAAAAGCCTCTCTGGGTAAACAATCCACAATTCCAGTAATTAAAGAACACCTTTCTATGCTTTATTTATAATGAGTCAATAAAGTGTATACTGAATGGAGAATACTTTGAAAGCTTTCCACTGAGCTGATATGACAAAAGACTGTCTCCAACCTGTAAATGAAGTGTTCAGTTAAAAACCCAGCTGCCCCACTGAGTCCAGGTCCCTTCATGGAGGCCATGACATCCTTCAACTTGGAAGTACTGCTGTGCTATCTGTGGGAGCCTGGAGACCCTTAGGAGGATGGCAAAGGTGCATATTCTTCTATTTTCTCTGCTATATTTCAGCATTATATCAGCTGATGGCAGTGTGGAGGGTGTTGGGATAAAGGAAGGAAGAATACATTGGCAGGTCAGGGGGTTGACTTGCAGACAGGCTGCATGTTTTCTGCCAGCCACTGCCCAGTATGTCATAATATTTATTTAAAAAATCATCCCTTTCTCCATCTCCTCCCTTCCTTGGATTACTTTTCTCCACAGTGGACACTAATGGGCACAACCAAGCAGCTCCTGCTTTGGAGCAGCTCAGCACCTCAGGCTATTTTTGTTTGGTTTCTTGTATGAAGTGTGTGTCCAATTAATCTCCAGAAGGAACAACTACACAGGCAGGTCAAGATGAAGTGAGGAGAACACTGTAGTTCTGTCTCCAAAGGTCTCTCTGATCACAGGTCTGCCACTGCCTTGTTATATGACTCCAGGCAAGTAATTCCATCTCTCTCTCCCTCTCATTTTTCTCAGGCTCTCCACCTTGTACCCTTAGCCTGTCGGGTTTCCTGAGCAGCAGTTGCTCAGCATTATGTGCTTGAACAAGGGGAAAACAGCCTGGGCTTAGTGACAGGGGTGCAAATACATCATTTTGGTTGCCTTCTCTCTGCTCAGCCCTCAAAGGTTTCCTCATTTCCCTTCTCCCAGGGTGACCTGCCTTCCTCCACAGCTGCCTCATGGTCCATGGAAGCAGGGACTGCATCATTCCCAGCTTTAAAACTCACCCTCCCCTCCTCTTGCTGCCTCCTCTGCTCCAGAGGAGCATCCCAGCTTCCCTGGCATCACTCAGTGTCCCTGAATGTGCTG
>VYXB01000534.1:146383-178448 GCA_013397135.1 Pachyramphus minor
AGAAATGGAGCAAAAATGAGAAAGGGGTTGTGAGGAGGAGGAGGAGGAGAAGTAAAAGTGCCTAATGTTCCATAGGAGCAGTGCAAGTGGTCACAGTGTGGAGAGAGCAGGGTTTCAAGACAAAATTCTTTTCCTGTTGTTTTCCTTTTATCATCCTTCCTGATTTGCAGATCCCTGAGATAGATGACCTTAGTAGCCATAACAAAATCTTCTGCATCCATTCAAACGCTTCTGCCTCCTCAGATGTTATTTAAAACAGTTATATAAAACAGGATTTTCCCAACCTTTTACATTTCATCATCCTAGGAAAAAACCTTAGCACATCTTCTGTGCTGTCCTGTGGAATCAAAGATATCTCAGCAGCTACTTTTGCCTCCTTTATCACCCTGAGATTTTCTACCACACATCTTTCAGGAAAATACCAAGGGCATTTTCATGTGGCTGAGCAGCTCATCCATACTGCATTTTTACCCCTTTGGACAGTGGATGCTAAACTGGGGGAACATGTATTTCCCACTGCTCCACTGGCTCCCTGTGTTATTTAAAAAGGGCATGTTTAAAGCTAGGTTTGAAATTCCATCACCTATTTAACTGCAGCTACCTGAGAGCACAGAGTTCCTTCTTACCTGTGTGGTAAAATTTTCCTGAAAATCCAAGGTTGAAGGTAAAATTTGCAACCTGAGTGCGCAGTAAATTTTGAGTCTCTAGTAAAGCCTGAAATAAATAAGAAATTGAGATGCATTTAGAAAAGTTAATATTGATTTTTTGGAATGCCTTATTTTAAAAGTTGTTTCCAGCTGAGGAGATAAAAAGAAGAAGATATTGTTGAAATGCTTCACATTTTATTTTGGGCTCGTTCTTTTTTATGAGACTGTTACATCAGAGTTTGATGGTCTAGAAATGCTGGTGATAGCACCTAAGTACCCAAGTAGGGGATGGTTCTGTGGCTTGGACCAAGATATTATCCCTTGTGGCAGTGGTCTAGGGGAGACTCGGACCCAGCCATTCAGAGACAGCAATATACTGGCTCACTAAGTCACCCATGTTCTGGGTTATTACTGAATCTTGATAAAAATGTGCTTAAAACCCAAAGTAAAATTAGGAATACTACTTGCCATCCAGACAGGGGGGTATTGGGATTTACTTACCTGTTATGGAAATGTTATGGATTGTGTCTGAATACCAAATTGAGGCCCAAGTGTGAATGAGCAAAACTCCAGTTTTGATCTAAGGTACAAGTGATGTCCAGGTCAGAAGATAAATCCCTGTTGATTTTTATTCTCTCCTCCAGGCAAAACATTGGCCCACTCTAAATGAAAGGGAGGGAAAGGGTATTGCCTATAGAAGAATTAGGTGTAGTCTTGCTCACCTATCCATTTTTTTCTTGGACATATTTCCAGTTACTAGACAAAGAGAAGGAATGGTTCAGTCTGTGTGAGTTATTTACATTTACTATTAGTTGTCAGCTTGGCACTGCTTCTGAAGCTGCTCCTTGTGCACTTCCAATCACCAGCCCACAGAACTTGAGCAGGCTACATGTGAGATGGGCAGTGCATTTATCTCCCTTTTGGTCTTGCCAGTGCTGAATGGGTTATAAACTCTTTATTTTCATCAATTTTCTGTGTCTCCATTATGTGGCTCTTGAGAACTTTTCCCTATTATCTATTAATAACATTTCTATCGATCATGTTCCTGCGGAGTTCAGCGATAAAATGACTGCAGTGCTTTACCCACGCTCCCAGTCCAGCTAATGTTGTCCTTCATTTGAAAAAAATTAAATTGGTAATGACCATACAAAATGTCACTTAACATGACAGGAAAATATTGCTTTTTTTGCTGGGCCCACTGCTCTAATTTAAGCAACAACCACCACCACCTCTACCTGGGACTGTAAACTAAAGGTGTCTCCAGTCCAGTGTAAATGATGACACCAGGTTTAAGCAGCTGAGGTGCATGAGTGTGACACAAAAGGCTGCCAGGCATTGTGCCTCTGCCTTCATTTTTTAAAGTAAGAAACATTTATTAGGTGGCAAAGAAGGTGTAAAGCAAAGAGGGTGTTTACCAGCTCCAACAGTCACCAAGCACATTCCTCTCCTTGCTAAAGGAAATAAAGTAATGTAGTTCTTTATAAAGGACAGTAACTCTTGTGTTTTAGCATTAAATATTAAGGTAGCAGCATGGTTTGCAGCCTGTCTTGCCAGACATTTAGTAAGTTGATTATTTCAGTCCTGTGCCAATTTCACATGTGGGACTATATTTACATAATATATAACAACTAAATGCTCACTAAAATGTAAAACCTCAGAGATCAACACCACTGTTAGCTGAGACATTGAGGAGAATCCCCAGCTGGCAAAACCTGGCACTAAATTGACACTGTTAAAGTCAGAAGCACAGAATCTGAGTCATTACGTTTTAGAACATAATTTTCCAAGCCATGTGCAGCATTTTAGATACGTTCAGAAAGACCGATGGGCTGAGCAAAATCAATTTCATTTTCCTTTGAGGAAAGAACATCTTGAGAAATTATCATCACTTAACACACAGTGCAAGGAGGTGCACGAGACAAACATCATTCTATCAGCCTGGCTTTTCCTTCTCCTTTCCCTCACATTTCCATAAGATGACAGAACTGCGGGATGGGCAGGAGCCTTCCAGCCCGGTGAGGCCTCCCTGAAAACACAGAGCAAGGATTAAGATGTAAATCCTATAACCTGCAGTGTGTCAAGCATTTTTCTCTGTCTAAAGGGCAAATCTGTCACTCAAACTGGATTTGGCTTGATCTTAAAGACTTCTTCTTTTCATTGCCATTTCCATATATGCATATTAATCTATATAATGTGCAGCTAAATTTGGGGTTTATGACCTCAACTCTTTTTAGTACTGAGAAGATCTTGTCAGTTAAACCAGTCCAGGCTTACTTTGTCACTACTTGACTGTTTGGGGGAAGGGGAGTAATGTCTTCTACATCCTTAATATGAAAAAACAGTTAAATAGATCATGCTTAATAATAATCATTCTCCAAGGAAAGAACCATGGAACTCACCTGCATATGGAAAACGTTTCCATGCCAGGCTGAGCAAAAAGTGGGTTGGGTTTTTTTTGGGTTTTTTTTTGTTTTTTTAGGTAATCAAAGCTGTTCTTTCAAACACAAACCCTTAATTGCCTGGAATCTCTCAAAACTCACGGTTTTCATTCTATTAATTGATTCTTTGCTTGGTCAATGAAGCTTCTCTCTGACACCCACAAGATACAGTTTCTTCTTTCTATTGCATTTACATTCAGCAGCCTTTTACATTAATCCATATAATTACCTTTTGTAGATTTGAAGTTGCCATGTCTTTATTCTTCATAATTGGTGCATCTATTAGGAAGAAGTGATATTTTCCTGCTGTGTCCTTTTTAATTATAACTCTATCCTTCATTTACATAATAAACTTTTTGGGGCGATTTCTGCAGGAACATTTCATGCCTAATAGGAAGCAATTTGCTTTCCTTCATTAAGTACATTAAAACTTCATGCCCCAGACATCATTGACTGTAAACATTTGATTCTGCTGGAATTTAATGCACCAAGGCATTTTGCTCTGCCATATTAGGTTTATTTATGGGCTATGTTCTGGATTGTTAGCTGCTAATGAGACTTGGGCTCTTGTTGCTCTAAGGCCTGAGCACTAACCTCATTTTAATGAGTTCATTATTTGCTGCCTTCTGAATGGAAGACAACAAATTTTCCTTTTAATTAAAGGTCAAAACACCTCTGGCTAAGGAAAGTGTAGAGGTTATCAAATCCTCAGAGAAGGGAGAAGAATGGCTGTTTCTGATTTTGATGCCAAGCATGGGCCGGCCAGGCTGAGGTGGGAGGTGTTTCTCTGGGGAGCAAAACTCTGAATCTAAGTGATAACAACACTAAAATGTGGTACTAGTTAAAAAAACACAACCCCAAACCTGAAAGTCAGCCAAAGTAATTAAAGAGGCTTTACTCCTCGCCCAAAGGTCTGGGTGGATCAATAGTGCTGCTAAGGCGTGAGCCCTTCTTTGCATGTGCAATGATTTATGGGGTGAAGAGGACAGAGCCAGACTAATTGAGCCAACAAAATGTAAGCTCATATTTCTTGTGGGGGAAAGTGAGGCAAAAGTGGTCAATACTGGGGCTGTTTGTAGTGAGACAGGTGGGAACTGCAGCCCTGGGTTTGTGTGTGCAAGTGCTCTGACAGGGGTTTGGAAACAAAAATGGGAACTGGTTACACCAAAAAAAGATAAATGATGGGAAATACTACACAGATCCTTGTCCTCTGTCTAGCATTCCATGCCTGGTCACCACCTTAAGGGCAGACTGGCCAGTAATGGTTCATTGTGCAGGTAAAATGTTAGAGATAGGAAAGGCAGGAAGCCCAATATATCATTAGAGCCCCTGCTCAAACGTGTGCACTGTGAATGTGAATTTTGGGAAGTGGCATTTCATTCCATGCCCAAGGAAACACGATTTTGAGTTACTATAGAGCCTGTCCATGAGGGCTGCACAGTGTGGAGAGCAGATGAGAAAGGATGTAGCTCTTCACTCTGTTTGGAAGGAGATCAGGGGAAGGAAGGGAAGTCAGATATTCCTGTTTTCCAGTGTATCTGTAATTTGCTGTCATCTTGAATTATTTTACTCGCACAAACTCGTTCTGGGAAGTGCTTCTGGCGTGGGAGGATGTGCCGGTGCCTGGCATCCCAGGGGTACTTGGCCAAGGTTACGTTGTCCCATCACCTGCTGAGGGATGTGACTGAGAATCTTGTCAAAAATGGGCTCACTTGCCATTACTCAAAGTCATTATTCATTTGGGAGCAGATCCTAGTGCTGGAAAGTGATTCCACTGCTGCAGGTTTTTTCTGTCTCGTGTGTGTGTATATAATGTATATATATATATGCTCACTATATATCCTTTTCTATTCCTTTATATGTGCTGGAGATAGAAAATATGTGCAAATATTTGCACATATCTACCTTTGACATTACCTCTGCTTTGAGCAGGGGCTTAGATTAGATCACCTGCAGAAATCCCTTCCAACCAAAATTGGTTTTCACTTCAAGACAGTTTTCTCAGGCTTCTCTGGCACATAGCTGTTATTAATGCCAAGAAATCTTTTAATGCATTTATTCATTTTTGTCCCTAACATCTGTCCTTAGTGCTTTTGCAGTTATGGAGCCCTGAGGTTCATTCCCAAGCTGTTCCTTGCAGCAATTTGCCAGTGGTCTGTGGAAAGTTTGAGGGCTACAAAGTAGTAGTTTTGCTCTTGATTTCCAACTGAGAATTTGTTGGGAAGAAAAAAAGCAAAGGATATTTTCAGCAATGTTCCTCTGCACTGCAAGCAGCTGCTGTCAGGATGTGAATTTTTTTTTGATTGCCTCTTCCTGCTCTTGCTCCTTCCCTGAAATCTATGCTAGGAAAAAAAACCAATAAATCTGACTATGCCTGATGTGGTCGTGGCAATATTCAAAGGTAGTGGAACTGGAATTGATAGGAATACCACAAAATAGTTATAGTAAAGATTGTAAGGAAGGTGTACAATAATAACTAGTCACCTTTTTTTTTTTTCCTGATAGGGAAGTTGAATTTAAAAAGAAAAAAAGGGCTGCCTAGCCTGACATCACTGATGGGGGTCACTGCAAGACCAGGATTCTGGGTTCCTTATTTTCAGCTTTCAATTTGGAGCACAAATTTCTGTCCCAAGGGGGACAATCAGCTCAGCTGTGTCTGCGCTTGTTAAAACACGACTGGGTGAGGAATTACAAACCCCGTGGAGCCGAGTGGGTGATTTCTGTGCGGTGAGGAGTTCAACCTCTTCACATGCTCGTAACAGGTAATACCACAGAGCAGGGATTAGGAGGAATTCACGGTATTGGCTGGAGTTTGAAAGGAGTTTAGGGGTTGAAGTTAGTCCCGTGTTTAATGGGATTTTGCAATCCCTTACGCCAAGGGAATACCCGTGCCAAGCCTGACTGTGATAGCTGGTAACCAGGTCCTGGCTCAGTGGGCGGCTGCCAACCCTCACAGGGATCCGTGTGTCCTCTGGAGACTCTTTTCACCCA
Organism: Pachyramphus minor; assembly: GCA_013397135.1. NCBI lineage: Eukaryota > Metazoa > Chordata > Aves > Passeriformes > Tyrannidae > Pachyramphus > Pachyramphus minor. Next base: position 152,460 of record VYXB01000534.1, read on the forward strand.
GTGCTTTATGCAAACAGTGTCATTCCCAGTGCTGGCTGCAGAGCACTCAGCACTCCAGGACTTGGCCCTTGCCCTGCCTTCCTGAGAGGTGGGACTGCACTTGTTGTGTATTTATTTCTGTGAAGTGCTGAGCTAATCTATAGTGCTGTATAAATAATTAATAGGCAGCTCTGGGATGGGGCTGAGCACAGCCAGCTCTGTCTGCAGATCTATTTTTTATTGTAGAGCTATTACTTGAGTCTGTTCAGCATTTCCCCCGAGCTGGCTGCCTTTGTGTGAGGTCTGAGAGGATGTGTGGGTTTATTTGAAGCAAGAGAAAAGTGATGATTTGCACTTGTGTGTAATATGTTTATTGCAAAGAGAGAAATTTATTTTTCCTTTACGAGTGGAATATCCAATTTATCAGGTCTACTTCTGCTGCTGTTTTATAACTTTCTGTCCTGAAGTCAGGAAAGTGTCAGGACTCTACTTGCATTTTATTCAGCACAGAGGAATGCATCTGTCCCAGCAAAGGTTCAGCTTGTTTCAGCTGAATGAGATGAATGGGGTGTTATTACACCTACTTATGACTGACTGGTTAATAACATCCCTGAGAACTCAGAGGGTGCCTTTTGGTGAAGGATTAGATGGGAGATGATGCTGTGACACAGATACCCCAGCAAGTGAGAGCACCCTGACCAACTACTCAGGTGCGGGTGCACAGATATATAGAAATACCCACAGCAATTATTCAGTCTCTCTTCTTGGGAAAAGGAATTCATGGCCTTGTTAGAGCACCTAGCAGCAAAAAGCTCAAATGAATGGCAAGGGGACAGGCTAACAGGGCAAAAGGTATAAATTAAAAGTAAAGAGCCTGAATAAAAAGCAGGGTTTATTTTAACCAGGGCCACACAGATGAATTAATGCAATTGCTTCCCATTCTCCAGCCGTGTCTGGCTGGGGAAGATCAAAGGCTTTAGGCAGGGCTGGGAGCATCCACAGGGCCTGCTGCTGGTCCCACAGGAGCAGGGAATGGCTGCAGCAGTTCCCTGCCAGCAGTGATTGCTGTTCTGTGCCAGCATTTCCCGCTGAAAAGATTTACAGCCTCTTTGGGAAATCACTGAGGGACTCCAGTATCAATCACTGCTGATTCTGAAGGATTTTTTAGGAATACTAAGCGAATCTGCTGACAAATCCTGAAAGGGGAAGAATCAGCAGGTGCCCAAGCTGAGAACGGGTGGTGATTTCCTGTGGCTGTGGGGACCCTGCTGGCACGAGCCCCAGGGCTGGCCAGGATCCTTCCCCTCAGGTTCCTGCAGCAGGGACAGGAGCTGGGGGCACTTCCAGCAGAGCAGTGAAGGGCTTTAGAGCTTATTTCTTATCAGTTCTGATCTCTCAAAAGCTTAGGCATTTTCAGCAAAGGAAATCTGTTGCAGAAAGGCCTTTCAGGCTGGGGAAGCAGGAGAAGGCAGGTGGGGTTTGTCTGTCTCCAGTTCTGTTGTAGAGCTGGCAAGGAAGAGCCCTGAAATGCAGAGGCAGAACCATCATCTCGGCTCTGATCAATCACCAAAATAACCCCTAAAATAAGTGTTGAACGAGAAAACCGTCTCAAGGCTTTGAAGGGACCAACCACATCAAGGTTTAAAATAGTATGTTAATAAAAAATTCAGGTTCAGTGGTCATGATCCTGTTGCAGCAAACTGTAGTGTGTCAGTCACTGTGCTGCGTGTCACCGACAGGAAAACCCAGGGTACATTGCTCGAGGAATGTTTAGGCCATGCCAAAAAACCCTCAAATTCTCCCCTTCTTTGGCACAACACAAATCCAGAATAAAAGACAAGTAGCATCAACAGTCTGGTTTAGTTGTGTGTGCTTTCTTTCACTTGTTTCTTAGTGGTCCAGAATTGCTTCCTTAAGCAAAAAAAAAAAGACTCCCAACAACAAAAAACCCCAACTTGTTATAGGGGGGCACTCAGCTGCTGTAAATTATTTAAGGACTAGACTAATGGAGACTGCCTTATTTATCTTCTTTCATTTGTGGATTGGGATCTGCTAAGGTTTAATCAGATCAGTTTTCTGTGCCTTTACTGCCCTTGGAAATAATTTACTTGGATAACTTGCCATAAAAATAAAACTTCCCAAAGTTCTCAGCATGGACATTTATCTCAAAATTCTGAACTCCTACCAGCAATCTCCAATTTCTGCTTTAATTTACTGCTTTACAAACTAACTGATGTATATGCTTTGTGGTGGGGAATTAAGTTTTTTTTCAGCACAGTTTCAATCAGAAGGAGAGATTGGAAGAGGTGATACATTCAAAATTCAGGTCTGTCCTTCAGCTTTTGGAAGGGGCGTGTTGGCACAATGATGGATACGTCCAGTGGCTCCAAGAGAGTGCCTGCATATGTTTAAATAAGAGCTTCTAAAGCTTTTAAATGGGGAGGGGGAAGAAAATGTACCTCACAGCAGGTACTAATTTCTCTTTTCCTGTTGTCAGTGGTAAAAACCAGGAATGTCCAAAATAGCCAATGCAAGAGCAGAAATGGGCCTTTCTTTGGCAATTTTTTTTGTCTGTGAACAGATATTTTTAAATTCACATGCTCAATATTCCCAATTTTGTTGTCCTTCTTATCATTAATTGCTATTTTCCCTTATAACCTCTTCTGAAGTATGTAATGGGAATATCAAATCATTCACTCAAATAATTTCTATACACCAGCAGCATGTGTGCTTTCTTAAATTTTTTTTCCCACTATGCAAGTCTGTGTGTTGCCCACCCTCTCCATGAAAATCAGAAACCAGGGAAGCCCAGAGAACTATTTCCAGCAGTTGTTCTGAAAACTGGAGTTTGCAAAATCCATCCCAGAAACCCCTTCCTGCTTTATTATGCTTCCCAGCTCGAAGACAGCGCAGTGAGTTGTCCAGAGAAGGAAGCTGGAAGATCCAAACCAAAGTGGGAATGCCCATGTTAAGGTTCTACTCAATTCTCTTGAATGGAATCATCAAAGGCCAGCATATTCTCCAATGAAGTCAGTCCAGATCACCAACTGGGACTGACACGTCTGAAAACAAGCACCTCAGAAATTCCAGTGGGTTACTTTTTCATTAAACTAAGGAATTACAGGGAAAATTCCAGCCATCAGAGAGAAAAAGAGGGTTTGGTTACATTTCCTACTGTCTGATGGAGCTCATCCCTTTCTAGATGCTGCTAAATCATTCCTGACAGGGATGACTTTATCCCCAAGGCTTCCGAAACTGCTTCTGACAAACAACCTTGTTTGGTGTTGGAATGTACTGGATTTCCCGGAGCGCTGTGCATCCATCCACAAGAGTTCCTGTTAGGAAGGTGTGCCTGTGTTCTCCTCGAGCTCCTCATCCCTGATTTCCGAAGTGACACAGGCCCCATGCTGTGCTGTGCCTGAGAGCACCAGGTGAATTATTTGGCAGTGAAAGAGAACATTTCCATCAAGCATTTTTTTATAGAGAGTGGTTACTGATGTCTTTTATGACGTCTTTTCTCGGCTGCTTGGAAGAGAATGGGAACATAATTCTGAAATTTCTCTTTCCTTTGCCCAACTTATCATTTGTCTGAGAATCCCGTGGTGGATAGAGACTTCCACAGGGAATAGTTCTTGGGGAAAGGTTCAGCCCAGCTCATGGAAGAATGGTATGTCTTCCAAGAGTATTAATGTCTGATGACATCAGTAATACGGTGAAAAATCAGTGTTTCTGATGTTTGTGGTCCTTTCATAAGTCTCAAAACAGTTGAAATTTTGGGGTTTTCTCTGTTCTCACATATATGAGAATATTGGCTGTCAGACTTTATGGTGAATAGATCTCTGTGACTTAGGAACAGGGAAGAGAGCTGAGCTCACCAGCACATTAAACACTTGCATAGCATTGTCTCAGAAAACAGAAGAAGCACAGAAAGGTTGGGGGAGGTGTGCTTTTTGTTTAAAAAAGATCCCTGTTTCAAAGCATTCAAAGCATTTCAATGCATTTCGGTGGCAAGGCATTACCTACAAAGTTACCTTTTACATCTAATTGCTTTTGATCCTAATCATTAAAGGCAGAACTTTTTTCTCTAAATATTCCCACTGAAAACTGTAGAAAAGTATGAATCCGTGTGAAGTATGAATCCATGTAACACAGGATCATTAAACAGAGAGAAATATACTCAGCAAACTATCCACCTTTTAATTTTAGTTGTTACACTAAATTTCCGCTCATTTCTGAAGTGAGAGATTCCATTACTCTCCTAGCTGAAGGGTAATGCCATAATTTTATTTTATATGGGAGTAGCTGTTTAAAAATCATAAACACTGACTTGCTGGGATAGGTTTCACTTGGCTCATGCTCTGCTAGACAAACACAGGATTGTTGGGCAAGGTGTACGTTCGAATCCTGAAAATAATCTGCAACAAGACATAGGTGGTGTTTTTCCGTTGTGGAAAATGTTCCTTGTTTCTCAAGCTCTTCCATGGGCTCTGCATTCCCTGTTCCTCACCCCCTCTCTCCCCTGCTGGGGTTTAGGACCCCCCAGAGGTTACAGAGCCAGGAACCAGCCCCTGAAATTACTAAAGGCAGAATCTTGTTGCTGGGCTTTGAAATGCACCTGCTGCCTGAAATCCCCTCTGGTGTTTAACATGGGGCTCCTCTGCAACACCCACCTTGGAATATTTACAGCAGGGATGGGTAGCTTTTATTTCCTGATAATGTACTGGCAGCATGTTCCCAGTTACAGGAGAAATAATACTGAGGGCATGTGGGAAACCGTATTCCCTTTCCTAATAAGAAATACAGTGGAATTACACTTTGTAATACCACAGACGTATTTGTTTATGATGCACATAAATCTTGGGTTGTGTTTTCAGGAAGACACATGCAGAGCTTTCTTTATTAAAGAGTTTGCATTCTGCAGATGAACCTATTTTTTTAATGTAATTCATTATTATTATTATTATTATTATTAACCATGCAGAGGGCATCCTCAACAGTTTACACTTAAGCCTGGAACTCCATCAAAGATTTCCTAAATTAATACGATTATAGCATATTTAGTCTCTATTAATTATAGATTCATATAGATTAATGCTTATTTATCTGTGTATATTCAATTAATTCCCAAACATTTGTGCTAATTTGTTGAAAAACCTACAGTAAATACTACAAAGGAGATTTTCAGTCTTTGTAGCCCTTGGGGATCAAATATTACTGGAAAATGGAGAGAGCATGGCCCTGATCCAGCTTTGATCCTCATCCCTTGTGCCTGTCTCCCATGTCCTGCTTTTCCCCAGGCACAACCTGCTGCCCGTGTGATTTGCCCTGTTAAAACAATTGGATCTCCACCAGAAAAGCACTTGTGTTCTGCAGAGTCACTGACAGCTTTAAGAGCCAATATTTCATGAGGTTTGGGGAAGGCAAGCAAATGCAGTCTGCTGTCAAAAATGTGAATTCCAGCATCCTTTATCCTGCCTTTACTTGAAGCGCTGATGTTTTGGGGTGTAAAACATACAGGTGCTTGAAGCCCATGGCTTTAGTTCAATCTGAATTTAGTTCAAGTATAATATTAGGACAATTTTTAGAAATTGCCTCAGTGTTGGTGTTCGGGATTTAATATGTAATGTAAAAGCTACATTAATAATTCTGGTTTTTACATAAAATGAAGAGGCAGTATAAACCCAAAATACCCATTTTCTGGGATATTCTCATATTAAAGAAGTCTCTCAGCAGAGTTTGAGTTATTTTCACTTTTTAATTTCTGGAAGATCAGCAATTCCAAAGCTCCATTTAATTATGATCTTTGGAATATTTTTTTTTTTTAATATTCTACATAGTGCCCACTTTTGCTTTAGTCTGCCAGAGCAGATGAGCTGGCAGAACATAATTTTGTTTGAATCATATTCTGGTGAAACATTCTGCATTTAATAAATCAACATTTTGCCACGAGAAGCTGTTTCACTGGAGCAGTCCGAGTTGATGGAGTAGCAAGAATATAAACTTCATTTTCCTCTGCATTGCCACTTTGCCATTATGGAAGGATTTTTCACCCATTTAGTCCAAGGATAAATGGTTACACAAGTTGGAAGGAAGGAAAACTAAAATCCTAATCTCAAATCCTTTGAATTTTTCCATTCCTTGCTCAGAAAGTATAGGGAAGGCAATATGAGCGTTGTGATATTTAATCTGTGATTTTTTTAAAATAAATGCAAAAATGCTGAAGAAGCGACTACTTCAATTAAGAAAATTAAACTCTGAGATAACAGATTCAGCCTTTTCCAATCAGAAGTGTTAAAATTAGCAGGGTTGCCAAGTGCTGGAGGAGCTGAGTGTGTATCACACCACAGATCCCACTCCTGTTTGGGTGCTGTCTGGAGGAAGACGTGACCAGCAAATTAAATGAGTGCTGGGAATTAAAAGAAAGAACAAAAACACCGAGAAGAGTGAGGTTTACAGATATTTAGAGAAATTGTCCTGGCTTGGTAAATGATGTTTATAATTTTAAAAAGTTATAATCTGTGGGTTTATTTCCTAAACAAGACAAACTCTGGGCTCTAAGCAGGGCAAGTTGCTCACGGAGAAGCCCTCAGTGGAAGGACACCACCATGCCCTGGTAATCCTTCTGTGCCAGCCTCAACTGGAAATACAGGAGCTTTTGATCATCTTCCTCACTCATCAATGATAAATGCTGGAGTTTTACATCAGGACACTCTAATGCATCCAGTGTGGTGCAGTAAATCAAACCCTAAGCAACAAAAACACCGCCCAGAAAGCTCCAGAGTGCTTTAACTAATGCACTGGTTTGCAGGAAATTGTGAATACCTTATCCTTTGATTTTCTTGTAAATTTTGGGAATGAAATTCTAACTGGAACTGAGTAGAAAAAGTATTGTTTTCTTCTTGAAATTTCTGGAGAGAATTTCCTAACTATTATGAAATATTATCTATAAAATACTGTAACTGTTGAAATGATAAATTACAGTATTTAGTATTTCCTTTACAAATTTAGACATTTTGTCAACATATTTAAATTAATAAATAGTCTTATATCAGAATTTTATAAATGCCTATGAGACCAAAAATATTCTTTGGTACTTTTTTTTTTTTTTTAAAGAAACAAATTAACAGCAATCAAAAATCATTTTTATCTAAGTAGTGTAGGACTGGTGGGTGTTTTTTACAATTCAATAGTAAAGACAAGAATGTGAAAGATATATGATTTTAATAAACAAAAAGCCACTTATGCTGTGAGGTCCTGTGGAGGTGAATCTTTTAAACAGTGCCTTTGGTGCTCTTGGCTCTCACCCCACCGGGAGGAGGCTGGGGATGCACGAGGAGTTCTGAAGTTCCACGTGCTGGCACATGATGTTTACCTTCAGGAGGGGTAATTAGCAGAGGGTGTCCATCTATTGGAAGGTAATTTTGCACTTTTATAGGGACACTGAACCCAGTGTTTGAGGTGCAGCTCTTGCTGGACTCTTTGCCCTCCACGTAAGCTGCAATTTGGCGACTTTCCCCTGAAAGCCCTTACGTTATTCTGCCTGTGTGCAAAGGTGGGGATGTAAAACATTATAAGGAAAAGCAGTAATTGGAGGGGTCTTTGGCCACAGTCATAGAAAAAGCAAAGATCATAAGATTTGTGTATGTACTTATGTAGGTATAAGTATGGCTGTATGGATAGGCATATAGACATGTCTAAGGATTTGAAGCCAGACATAGTCAAATATTTGTTTTCATACTACGTTATGACACAGAGATGGACAGAAAATGCCCAATTAATTATTTAATTTAAATAATTGAAGTTTCAAATTTCTCCTTTTCTCTTGGAGACTTTCTCCATTACTCATCTGTTTGTCCATCCTTCTGTCTCTTCACCCTTTTCCCGAGCATTGCCACCTCCCCATCATTTGAATAATGCCAACGGTGCCAAGCTGAGCTTTTGCTCTGAGTGTTCCTTCTGCTCACATTTGGATGACAAAGGCATATTTAAAGTCACTTAAGTACCCCTGCTACTGAAGGCATTGCATTATATATGGCATTCAGAGTAATGTGTTTATTGCTGCATCAAGTGCTTTTAAGGCAATAATTACGACTGCTCTTGCAGCCTGCACTGCCTGGCCTTTCTAGAAGGCCATTTCATCATTCCACAGAGGTATTTTGTTGTGCAGGAAGCAATTGTTATGGCTCTTTTTTAACTAATATGCCTTGTTTTAAAGCTCAGGTTAATGCAGGTCTCTTGTTATAAAGCAGCCGTGGTTTTTGGCTCCTATGGATTCCCTAAATGAAACTAAATTAAGCAGAGTACCACGTGTGTCCTGGAAATATACTCCAGTATGACACAACCTCTGACTTCAGAGTTATTGTGGAGAAAGGATTCAAGAAATCAGTACAAATCCAGGAAATCAGTGGAAATACAGCCAAAGGAAAATGTCACCGGACAGTGGTGCTGAGTCAGGCTGTGAGCATTGGAAATCTCTGAGTTAGACCAATAACTGAAAAAACCTGCCCATTCTATATCTTAAAATTCATTGTGCTGCTTTTCAACATTTCAAAATGGTTAATCTTTTTCAAAATTAACTTATTGATAAATAGCCAGAAGGATGATTTTTTCTCAGAATTTTTTTTTTTTAATTCATTTTCTTGCTTCTTGGAAGATTCAACTTTTTTCCTTGGGGAGGGGGGAAAAAAACCCAACCCTTTCAGCTTTGAGATGATTCTGTGGTGCTTGTACAAACACTATCCAACTGGACTGCTTGGAGTCATGTAACCCTGCAGAGCAAAAACCAGTGTGTCCTCTGGGATAGGAGAACACCAAGTGAGTTCTCAGACGTTCAGGAAAATCTTGCTTAGACCATGTGACAGAGTGTGAGACACATGAAAGGAATGTAATTGCTTAATAAATGAAAGACCTAGGAAATTAGAGCCACCAGAATTTGTTTTCTGTCAAGACCTACCAAATCTTCAGTGGGAACCTGGCAGAGGAGAGGACCCTAAATCTATTGTCATTCAGGGAGGGTACCTGGATACACAGTCAATCCATCAGGCTGCCAAGGAGGAAAATAAATGCTTTGCTGGTGGCAAAGGAATTGTGGTTTTTAACTGCAGTGGCGCTGAAATTCTGAATGAAAGAACAGTCTGTTGAAACAAAAGAAGTAGGGAACATTTGGTGTGATGTGTCTTGACAAGGCACTTGAGCAGTATTCAACACTCAAATTATTACAGGAAGAATTGGGTGATTCAGGAGACCCAGACAAGAAAAATATTGAATGAACTGTCATCTCTGATGAAGCAGAATGGAGCAGACACTCCCATTTTTAAAAAGATTGTCTGATTATTAAAGTTTTCCTACAATGCCTCTCAGCTACTATTTAAATTCATTTTTTAAATGCTTTAGGACCATCGAGAAGCAGGAACTCCAGAATTTCACTGCATTGTGCTCTTCACTGCCACTCTCAAGTGCTTTAAAAGGTGACATTAGTGCCACACAGCCTGTAATGACTAATGCTTGGCTGTCTCCCCTGGCCTCCTGGGCTCATTCATCTCCTGCTTTCATTTTCTCCCTGAACTGCCCATTGGTCTGGTTACTTTACTGGCAGGGGCTTATTAAAAGGGTATCGGGGTGATTATTTTATCTCACATCATCAGCAGGGAAGCAACTGCTCTTTGCAGCTTCTGCTGAAGGAAAAAGCCACAGATGAATGAACAACAAAAATGGGTTTGTTTCCTGTGTCTCTTTGTAGCATAGGAAGTTTTGCCCAAGCACCGAGGATTTAGGGGACTATACTGTTTGGAAGCACTTGAATGCAGATTGAGGGGTTGGGCTGCTGTAGCTTCACCATAACCTTCCCTGCAGTTCAGTGTGAGTGTAGGGTGGGTACAGGGGCATCCAGAGGAACAGCTCAGCAACCTGAGTTAGAAATCCACGTATCCATTGTAATCTGCCCTGCCCCTCTGCACACAGCAGCACAGAGAGCTTTGCTCCCCCTGTGCCCACCCACAGCTTTACACCGGCTGATCACTCTGCCGTGCCTGGTGGTGTGGCCCTGACATGTCCAGTTATTCCACCTGAAAGCAGTTGTCCTTGCAAAAATCGTTCCTTGCACAGGAAAAGCATTTGCTGGAGAGATTCCGTTGTTGAGCTCAGCCTCCTGCTGTGCCAGTACTCTTAAATTTGGAATTACCATAAAAGATGCAACTCCGACATGAATTCTTGCCTTTAAAATACTAAAATGAGCCCAAATCACAGCCTTTAAGTGTTCCAGGCATGTTAATGATGGTGAAGGTCAAAGACAAAGTGCAGACTGTGGCAGTGAGGAGGTGTCAGAGACTAATGCAATTCTTATTTCCACTGAAGTAAGTGGAGCTCAGAGTGGACAAAGGGGGGAGAACACAAGATGGGCTGCCAGGAGAAGGAAGGACCACAGTCAACAGTAACACAAATAACATTACAAAGCTCTGTCATTTTGTAGGGTCTCAGAAAGCCCAAGGATGCTCTTGCCCTTGTGGCAGCAATTAGAGGAATACAGAAAAGGGAAACGTGGCTTTTAGAGAAGGGGCTGTGTGATATGGTGGTGCTGGGACGAGCAATTCCTCTTTGATTAGCTACCAGCTCCACCTGGGAGAGGGGGAAGAGAGGGAGGCAGTTGATTCCTGACAGAATCCACCTGGAAGTAGCATATAAAAGGGGAGTTGTGGTGCAATGTAAATTCTTGTGCTAAGAGGAGGATAGTAAGTGAGAGGTTATAATGTTGTTAGTTTGTTTGGATTTTTTTTAAAGAATTTTTTTGTTTTATTTGTTAAAGAATAAATCCCTTAGTTTGCAATGTGCTCTTGCAGAGTTTTTGAATTAACAATAGGAAGTGTATCTTAGAGAGGTGCTGAAAAAAATCCCTGGTCACTGCGTTGAGCTCTTCCTGGGTGAGTAAATGTTGTTCTATCTCATACTACAGCAACAAAAAATAGAGAGACTTGAGCAAGTTCTTACTCCCTGTTTGGGTAATGCAGCTTTGCTTGTGCTCAGTTAAAAAGAAACTTTGAAGGTGAAAAGTTTTGTATTTTTTCTGTATGGCACTTCCAGGCACAACATAACCAGATGTTTCTAAGAGTTTTTCACTAAATCACTGATGCCAGTGATTCTGGACTTTTGTTTGGTTGGGAACCAATACCATTTGCAAGTACACAAATTCAGTAATTCTGCAGATTAGCTGATGGCTTCTTTTTCTTTCTAAAATCAAGCACTGAGTTAATATATTGGCAGGCAGGAAAGGGAGACATTCATTTGCAGAGGCTTGCTGGGCTCAAGATAGATCTCTGCAAAGCTTGGGAAAATAGCTTTCTGTGGCTCTGCTGAGTTCCTGTTTAATTACTGAGCCAGACATGACCTTGCACAACTTGTGCAACACAAGGGACTAGGAAATCTTCTGTGGTAAACACAGCCCATAATAACTCAGTTCTCTAATCTCTGTTTCTCTAGCTGATGCCACCCTTTATAAAATTATATATTGTCCCTGAAGCACCTAATTGAGAAAAGGCTTTGTGAGAGAATAAAAACATTTGAGTTGCAGGCAGTAATTACACAGGAACAGGTTGACTTGTATTATTATGGTTCCATACTAATATTGTTATCAGAAGACCCATTTCTGGCTGTGTCTGGAGTTCTGTTGGGTCACTGGAAGGAAATGCTGAAGAGGTTGAACAGAGTGATGTTATTCAGTGGTATTTTTCACCCAGGTTAGGAGGTGTGTAACTGTTACTTGCTTGTTTTGCATGCACCTGCTGTGTATTAAGCATTTCCAAGGGACTTGGGTGGGCATGGCACCTTAGGAGAGCCTAAAAGAGAGTCCCTATAGCTTTGCCAAGTGAACCCTCTCTGAAGAGCTGGCCACAGCCACTCCTTCACAGCAATGCTCTGGCATTAAAACATTAAACATCAGCCTCCTAAATACTTGTTATTTCTGCCTCTCAGGCAGAGCTGCTCTGCCTTACAGGGTGAAGGCAGGTCCCCTGGTTCTTAATTGCCTCCTGCCCCAAGTGACTGGGGAGATTGTTCTCTAACTGGCTGTAATTATCCTTTTCTGTAAGCTAACCACAGTGCAGTCTGATTTTGGTGTTATGTTCATTAGCAAGCGCTCTGTTTTGTGTGTTAATGTGTTCTGGGAATGCCCAGTCTCTAAGAATGGACTGATGTGTGCAGCAAGTGTTTGTGAAATACCCCGAGGAACAAATCTGGACTGTGTAATTGGTTTGAAATTAAGCCGCAGTATATCTACAGGTGGTCAAGTTGCAGATGGATTTAGGTGTGAACATTGATCTAAAGAGGGAGATAAACTCTTTTATTGTCCCAAAAAGAGCCCTTGATGGGAAGGTTGGTTCTGAGCCTGTGCCTGACAAAGATTCCTCCCCGTGGTTTGTGTTTGTGACACGATTCTATCCTGTGAGTGGCACTGTCGGTGGTTTTGTGATGACAGTGGGCAGCTATGTTGGCACTGGAGAAATGTGGGAAGAATGAAGGCTTCCCTTCATACCTTCACTCAAACATACTCCATAAAGGAATATTCACCACGCATTCCTTGCAGAAGGTCTGAATCCTAGCAAGTGCTTTTCCTTGTTGCTGTTTAGATATTCAGCAGTTTGGACTGGTGGGTTTTCAGATGGGTAAATGTGTGTGCAACATATAGAAATAATGCTGAATGCTTTTAACAGCATCCAGCTCCTACTCAGGCCGCTGGATCTGGAGTTTTTTGCTGTGTCTCCTAGACTGAGCATGGAAGTGTGGCTGCTCTGCCAGGCACAGGTGGAAAGATTTGCCTCCTAATGTTGCTGATTGCTGGGTAATAAAGAAGGTGACTTGTTATTTTTTTTTATGCATAATGAGATTACTCCAGTGAAAAGCATGATCTGAATCTCCAAATGTCTCTGTGTGGACACTCCTCAGCTGGTAATGGGGGCTCTTTAACCGGTGTGGAATAATAATAGACTTCCTTAGTGGAGCAAACTGCGTCAGAGAGATGCTCTCAAAAATGTGCAGGCGGAAATCTATTGCTGGAAAACTTGTTTCACAATTGCCTTCTCAGTTAATTTCCTCTTGTATCCAAGCCCTTTCTCAGAGCATTTTCCCTGATATTTCCAGAGAGAGAGCACTTGATCACTGAGCTCGTGCACAGTGCTCAGAGCTTAAAGACACCAGGCACTCCAAATCAGCCCTGATGAGCATTCATATGCCTGGTTGGGCTAATAGAATTACCCAAACTGTTCTGATGTGCAAAGTGGTTTTAATTGTATATGAGATTATTGCTTTTGCTGGGTGCTTTGATACGTCAGTGGTCTGGATGAGGGGGCAGCTGAATACAGAAATTGTAGACATGGAAAGAGGAATTTAGGAATTAAATAGAAATCAGCATTTCAAAACACAAGGCTTCCTTATTGTCCTTGAAAGCATTGGGGTATTTACAGAAAAAACCCTCTCTAGAATAAAGGCTTGAGAATGTGATATTGCATGCTTAGGGACTTCAGTTAATCTCTGAATACGATTCCCATATGTGGAAAATTACAATGAATTAACTGTCATGCTATAGAGTTGTGTCTATTCTTTCCAAGTGGCAAACATCTTTGAAAATCACTGTGAACAAATCTAGTGGCATCTGTGGATACTGCAGATCATCAAACAGGTGTAAAGGAGCCCCTGAGGAACAGCCTGTTGGCTTCTCATGTGTCAGATGGTTATGTCACTTGTTCCAGTGTGTGCTGTGTTTCTGTCCTGTCACTGGTACCTTTAATTATCTCAAATTAGGGCTGTAACTTTTTCAGACCTTTTTTTTCCCCCTTTTGTTCTTGCTCAATACAGTGATAGTGAGGTTTAAGAAGGCAACCATATTCTACTGTTCTGTCTACTTTACAGGAATAGTGAAAGAAATAATACAGGAAAGGCCTATAAATGATATTTTTGAGATATATATATATTTATCCCCCACATACATGTGTATGCCCCTCCATATATCCACGTGTGCATCTCTGGATGTGTGTGGGCAAACAGGCTTTTAAAGCTATCTCAGGTTGTGATTTCTGTATCTGCTGGCTGCACGTGTGCGCTTCCAGCCTTTATTAGGAAGAGGAGCTTTGCAGCTTTTTCAAGCTTTTTGTCTGTTTTTAAATATCCATTTGCACATAAATACGTGTGTCTGGGATGGTATCCCCCAATCCTTGCCTTACCTTCACATCGTTGACGTTCATCCTTGTTCCCTCCTTCCCAACGAAGATGTCATCGATGTCCACCAGGATGTACCTATCCAAGGACAGCGTGAGCTTCTTTCCCGACAGGAAAGAGATGGCATCAATGAAGATCAGTTTGTGCAACCAGAAGGTCAGGTTGTTTCCAAAGAGCACTCTCTGGATCCCGTCGTGGAGCCCCAAGTCCTGGATGACGGTTGGGTACAGAGCAGCCCTGGGCAGTGCCGGGGGGGTGGGCCTGGAGGGCTGCAGTTCCGCTAAAAGCACCGGCTGGTAGGTGGAATGGTTGAACTGGAACACTGTCCAGTCCTCCCCGGGCAGAGGCCCCTTCTCAGCCCTTGGTGCCTTGGTGATGCGCAGCAGGGGCGACTGAGGGTTCACCACGCAGTCCTTGAGGGCCACGTTGTTGTAGAGGTGCAATGGCAGCCCTTTCAGTTTGGTGCTCGGGGAGCTGTTCTCGTTGGCTTTATGAAAACCAATTATGCTAACACTGTATTCCACACAGTATTTTTCCAGGAGCTCTCTATTCCACGAGTCCATGGATACGTACTTTAAAATATTCTCGTATATAACAATTGTGTATTTCCCTCTTCCATTGTCCGTGAGAGGGGGAATATCCCCCTTGGCTGGCGCTATGACCATGTGGTACCGGAATCTGCTAGACTCCAGGATGGCTATGATGTCTTGCCCCAGCTGGGAATACTGGCTCTCCACAAACAGGAGGACAGTGGGATCAGTTTTGGACGGATCAATTGGCTTGGCTGTTCTCATCTCCACAGACCTGTAGGGTAGAAGTTTGAGGGGTTCACACTCTGCTTCTCCGGTGGTTTCCACGAGGGTCATTTCCTGCTTGTATCCGGTGTAGAGGAAGTAGGCAGAGATGAGGATGCTGGCCAAGCAGAAGACCGCCAGGAGAATGACCAGCGTTCGGAAACTTCTGCGGAGTTTCACGATGAGATTCATTTTTTGCGGGACTTCCAACTGCTGTTGGACCTGCCGCTTTCCCAGTTCTCTCTCTTCCTAAAGTGCCATGGGAATGAGGAGCTGCAGAGGTGCCAATTCCCCTTCCGAGACGTTCATGTGACCATGGCAGAGCATTTATGAAGCTGTCAGGGAGGTTGTAAAGCTATTGGAGCAGGAAGTCAAAGGATCCGGAAAGCTAAATTGAAGGAGGTTTTCTCAGAATGCAGCAGCTGCCAATAATCAATGAAGAGAACTCTCAACATTATCTGCAACAAGAAGTAAAAGAAGAGAAAGTAAAATAAAATCCATAAAGCAATTAAAACCACACGTTAATAAGGCTGGTGATTGATGCTGGCAATCTGAGTTGAGAGGGAAGTTTGTGAGCAGCTCAAGGAGCACTCAGTGTTGCTTGCGTTCTTGATGCCTTAGGAGAAGCTGCATCAAACAGCTCTGCCATATTCTCAGGGTATAAAAATCAAGCCTAAACATAACTTTTGAGGATGTGTATCTATTTAGCAGCATTTCTTGTCTGAAATGGTTCATTGCCTTGGCAAATGGGAATGACTGAAGATTGTAGGGCAAAATTAGGAAAAAGGAGATGTTCTTTAAATATGGGGCCGTGTTCGATGTCAAGCTGCGTAAGTATTTTGAAGGGGTGATAAATTCTGTGTTGGACTGGGAAACTGATGTGACCAGGTAAGAGACATGAGAGGACTTTCTGGAAAGACTTGTAGATCTTTCCTCTCCAGTTACCATTCTGTACTTGGAGTGATCAGTACTTCACAGTTGTTTTCAGGGACGATAAAGGTTGTGTGGGGATTTTCCAAATGGATAAGCAGGCCTGCTAAAACTGCAGCGTGCAGCTGTGTGTGCCTCTGCCTGTATCAGAGATCAAAGGGAGGTGCTATGTAGTATGAAAAGTACCACAAGGGAATTTTTGAGTGTTGTGTCTTGGTCCATGACACTTGCAGCTGAAGGACTGGGCTTGCAGTGTCCCTGCATGGCTGAAGCACAAGGTGCTGAAACCTCACTGCCTGGCTGCCTCTGAAGCTCCTGTGCCATTCCTGGTAGTTCTCCCTAAAATCATGACAAATTGCCATTGGTAACAGTAAACCATATGACTCAGAGGCAGTTAGAACTAACTAAATAAATAGTCCGTGCTGCTCTATGGATTTATAAAGGAATTAACATCTTTCTGAATTATTTATGTTGTTTGGCTGTTGGAACAATGCGAGATGGTAAACAAAGGGTGATTTTGGAACTGAGGGGAAGAAGTGCTTTTTCCAGGCAGATACTTGGCAGTTGATGTGTCCTCTTCTAGTAACTCGGGTTACATGTTTGAGTTTTATTCTGAAAACTATTCATTTATCTTAGGCTTTGCACCTAAAACTGGAAGATGCTTGTAGGAAGCATTTAGAGAGAGGGAAGTGTTGCTGAGGCCATTTGTGACTTTGTCAGGTTGAGGTTTCTGTCTGATTTCCCTTCCTCGGTTGGAAGTGTGCTAGGAGATTGATCCCCCTGGATTGTGGGCTATTCCATCAGCGACCCTGCTGTGTGTCACACAGCAACAGGCCTAAAGGTGAGCAAGGTGGGGAGTTGATCCCTGTGTAGAAGTGAACAAAAACGAGAAAAATGTCCTGCATTTACTAATTCCTTATGTGCGAGAGAAGGAATACAAAAGAAATCACAGCTATCACAAGGAAATGAAAATCACCCTGATAATTTTAAGAGTATTTGCCCCGCTCTGGTGCTTCCCTTGTTCCGCAGTTCTGTCTGCTTGCTGGGATTTCATTTCTTATTAAACCTCCAATTAAGATTTCCTCAGAAGATAAAACTGGATCAAGTGAAGCATCCTCCGTGAGCCTGTGTTTGAGCAGTGGTGACGTTGATGAGTCACTCAGCCCGACTGCCAGGGTTTACCAGTTCAGGAGAGCAGCTCTCGGTGGGAAGGGCAGCCTCGAGGGGTGGGTGCTCTGCCCCCCAAACAGCCGGTTGCAGCAAGCCTTAGTTGTGCCGGTGTGAGACAGGCCGGTACCTCTGAAAAACTAATTAACCCCCCTGTCGGACTCTGCATCCTGCGCTTGCTTTCGGCACTAGAGGGCAATATATTCTTGCTTTTTAGAGCCAACACCTGCTCTCCCCTCGGCTCCAGAGCGCACAGACCTGCCCGCGGGCACGCTCCCTCCAGAACGGGCTCGGAAATCCCCAGGGCAGGTAAAACGTCTTAATTAAGACTCCTGTGTTTAAAATTAAACAAACCCCAGGGCTTCTGCTCTAAGAAATGTGCTGTTAAATCACCCTGGGTACTTAGCAAATGTTTCAGCCCACACCTGTAGCACAAGGGAATAACATGCAAGGAGACCTAAAATTGCACATTTTTCCCTAGAATAGCATGCAAGGAGACCTGAAATGGCACTTTTCCCTTCAATCTGCTGTCCTGCTGGATCTCCTGGGTACTGCTACTGTAAGCTGTCAAAATGAACTTCACAAATACTATTGCTTATATTACTAAAATGAGAAGCCTCTGACTTTATGGAAGCCAAAACAAAACTACGTCTTCATCTCAAATTATTTCCTCCAAATAATAATACTGGTAAAATCTCTTGCAGTTAAAATATTAATTATCAGGTTTAACGTAAACTGCTATCTGTAGTATGCAGATGTTATAACAGGTGCAAGCATTCTCACTTATCTAGGTGTCTAAGTACTAGAATTGATAAGGAATTTAAACTTGCATATGGAAGACCTGGCACTGGAGCAGACCTTCCTTGTAGTTTGCACATTTTTTTTGAACTGCTCTGTTGAATTGATTATACTGTTCAGTTAAAAAAAAAAGAACAGTGTGAAGTAATTAAAGTTTATGAAAATAAATCAGCTGTATTAGCCATTAGCGGGACATTTTCCAAGGCATAATTGGAAGTTAAGTGCCATTTGTGCCTTGGAAACTCTCCCCCTTAAAGTTCAACAGCTTTATATTTGCTCAGAAATTCAAAGACCTTTGGTGAGTTCCTGTGCTATTTTCATGTTTTTCAAATTAATATAGGCCATATTTCATAATTAGTGTTACTAATGGAGTTTTAGAAACTGCTATTTGAGGTCCTGTGTTCCTGTGGTCACTGATGAGCACTCATTGACTCCTCAGGGGGGTAAGGCCCAAAGCTGGGCACATTTTGGTCAAGGAATCAAGGTGTTGTTCCCTCAGTAGATCTTCAGCTGTGTGTTCAGCTGTCTCTCTAAATGTGGGGCCTTTCCCCAGCAAGAGCAGAGCTCTTCAGTGTAACTCTGTTGTGATGTCAGACATCTGCAGGGTCTGTAATTTTTCTTTAATTCAGGCAGCTGAAGAAAAACGGAGGTTTAAAAATTGCTGCCTCTTTGCTAAATAATACTTCCTGCTTTCACCCTGAAAATGCATTTGATTGATGACTAAAGTGTACTGATTTGGAAGATGATTGATTGGGAGATTAGGACTCGGCTATTTAAAACCAATAGCATGATAGTGCCAGGAAACAGCCTCTTATTAACACCATGTGTTAACATTGCATCAGGAATTAAAGCTGATCCTCTTCTGGTCCAGTTCCTACACACAGACCTTGTCCCAGAGCTTGGTGGTGTAACAAGCAGGTGAAGAGCATGTTGCTGATGACAGCCCTGAGGAGAGGAGCAGGACACCTGTACCAGAGCACTATGGCCATTCCTAATCTCCTGTCTGCACTCGAGTGCGTTGCTGGGAGTAATTCACCTGGAGGCAGGCCAGAGGTTTCCTTTCATCTTGTTCCAGCATCAATCAGCAGTCAGAATGTCTTTATTTTCTATATATAAAACTTTCCTTCAGGCTAAAACATTATTGTAAACCCTTTCCTCTTTTCCTTCCTTTCTAAGCTCGTATGACTCTTGCCATTTACCAGCAGCCCAATGAATCATGATACCTGCTTGCTGCTCCTTGCATAGGACTCTTCATTCATTACAGAAAAAAGTGACTGATTTGAGTGATAGATGATTCCTGTTGACCCTTAGCAAAATTTCAGGGTTTCTGTTCACTGCAGAGGAAAAAAACCAGCTTTTTGGTTGATTTTTTTTGTTTGGTTGGTTTTGGTTTTTTTTTTTTTTTTTTTTTCAGAAAAGTTTCTAAGAGACACCTTTAGTGAGCTCACACAACTTATCTGCTTCCTGAAAGTATCTTTTTTTCTTCCTCAAGCTTAAGGTTGTAATGTGTTCTGTGCTTATAAGTGTGGCTTTGCTCGTAAGGAGTGTTGCTGACAGCTGCTCCTCACTTACCACAAGGATTTAGAAAACTCTTCTACCTAGACAAGGGCAGCTTCTCAGGTGGTAAAAGCTGTTGCAGGTCTTCTGGCTTCTGTTTCATAATTTGAGTGGAGAGGCTGCTCAGCACTTTGATCTTTTCTGTTTCTTTTCAGTGTATAATCATCTGTAAGTGAAACCACCAGTTTTCCAGTGTTTTCAGCAGTTCGGTCAGTCTATAGTACACGTGTAATCTTGTGTGATTTCAGAAAGCTAAATGATGCCAGAGGGTGAAGTCAATAATCAATGAATATAAAGCGAAGTGTTTGAAATACCTCGACTTGTGCACTCAGTGAAAGCTGGAGTGGTCTTAGCATGAAACAGTACTTGGAAGGGAGCTGTTTGACCCTTCTGGCTTCTATCTCTCTGTGGCTTTCAGCTCTCCTAGATGATTTCAGAAATTGGAGCTTAGATGAAAAAGGCTCCCTGTAGCAGAGTGGCCAGAGGTGTCTTTGGAGATGGGTTTCACACATGTACAGGCAACTATAACTCCTGCTAATGAGACCCTCACACATAAAGACATTGTACAGGAATTGGTGGGATGCTTTACAAATGGGAACTGATGGGACTGTAAGGCAGAAACTGTTCCTTCTGCAAATGAATCTTCACAGAATTGTTGCCTCCTTTCTTTCCCCAGCTCACATGTAACACTTTGTGGTGCTTTATTTGTGGCAGAAATGTATTTTAAGGCTTAACTAAACCACACTTGCGGTAAATGTTGCCTGATGTGCCTCAGCACTTCTTTCTTCTGACCCATTAACTTCCAACAGCCCCTCGGTCACTTGGACCACCCAGAAACTCCCATAAATATCCCATCTGTGATGTTTCAGTGACATTTCCTCCGAGTGTCACAATTTATGGATCTCTGATGCCTCAGTACTTCTGAACATAATAAGCAGTTGTAATATTTCCTCAGAAATCGCTGACTGCTGATTTCTCTGGAGTGTCAGGCGTGGAAGCTCCTAGAAACCAGTAATTTAGGTACAGTCTTAAGAGAACTATGTGTGAAGAGAGAGCCTGAATATGTATTTCTTGTTTATTGGCAGAATTACTCTAGTCACCGTCATAACAGGTAGCTGTTAGTGACCACATTGACTGAGCAGCTCCACAGGTTGTGTGGTGATGTCAAAATAGATCAGTTTATCAAAATTACCAAAATACACACATTTTGATGTCATCAGGCAAAACACCTTATCTGTGTCCAGACTTAAACTAATGTACTTTTAAATTATTATTACATTATTTTCCAATGTGTTTCTTCATCTTGCCTGAATGACGATGATAAGATCTGTCATTTTAGTCACTAACTCACCAAAAATTCAAAAAGCTAAAGAGCATTATTTGGTACAGGCCTGACTTTGCCAAGGTCACTTTGCAGCCCCGTGGCTGTGCTGGAAGCAACAACCACTTGGTCTTGCATGATGCCCTTCAGCAGATGCTCACAACCCTCGTGCCATCTGCAGGAAAGGACCTGAGCCACCAAGGATGAGAAGAAGGTGGTGAGAGATGATCTGGAGGTCGGAAGCTTATTGCTGAAGCCATGATGACAGAGCCAAAATGTCACGGCAGACAGTTGTGCCTGCAATCACAGCAGACAGGGTGAAGTGTGTGACCTACAGGACTTGGAGCAGATGCTTTGCTTTCCCAGTGGGATTAATGGGCAGTGCGGGTGGAATTCAGATGCTTTGACTGCCCCAGTCCTTTTGAAGGAAGCTGGGGAATAAAAGCAGGCTCCACACGGTGTCCTGAGGCCACTCACAAAACACTTCTCCTGACTTGGTGCAACAAATCTTCTGCTCTCACTTGGTTAATGGCTCTTCATCACTTTTCAATTCATAGTTTAATGCTTCAATGGAAGCCAATTTGAATTCATTTAGCTTCTCAAATAAAACTTTTGTGAGATATTGTATCAGAAGTTTTATTACAGTCCATCTATTCTGGTACCGTTTTCTGCTTTTATAAGGCTGTCAATTAGTTATCCAGTTCCAATAGCATGATTTGTGTTGTGAATTCAGCTGAGAGACAACATTTGTGCAATATAATGGCTGCCTAACTAGCACTCCTTAAAGACAATCAATGCAGTAGTCAAACCCTGTACATCTTGTTTGATTGTATATACACGGTAAGGCATAAAAAAATAATTTCAAAACCTTTTTATAGTTCTACTAGAATCTAAATATCTGCAGATGTGCTGTATCAATTTTGGATATATACCAGAGATTGCAGATTTGGTGGATGACTACTGAAACTTCACTTTTTGGAGGTTTTTTTTTTAGACAAATCAAGTTTAAAACCTCACTTTCAAATGAAGAAGCCCTTTGCCTACGAGATACAGTCAGAGGCTCTGGAATAGTCTGTTAGAAACTAAACTATATTGATTTTTTTTTTTTTAGTAGTTAATGGTTTCCCACACTTTCTGTTGTCCTATTGCCTTTATGGGACCTAAAAGTCTTTGCCACCATGTGAGATAATTAAAATGTGTCCACCCTGATATCAATGACAATATATTTCTCCAAATAACATGTTTTGTGGTGTCTGTATCCTGTCACAGGGGCTATTTGTGAGAAAGTCAGATGTGGTCACATCTGTGCTGGGAATTAAAAGGAGGCCACTAACTTATTTCAGAGGGACCACTGCTGTCACATAGTAATGATCTATTGCTGCTGCAAAGGAAGTCTATTTAAACCCAGATAACAAAGACTTTGTACCTAAATCTTTAGAGCAGCACGTTTACCCCATGAAATTTAAACAGGGGTTTGTTTTAAGTTTACTCAAGCCTGGTTCCAGCCAGCCATAAAGCATTTTCAAACTCCGTATACATCAATTCTCATTAGAACAACTTTTTTTTTTTAATTTACTCTTTAAGTAATTTCTGCTGGAGTTCCCTTTCCCAGTCTTTGTCCTTGCTGGCTGAAGGGTCTTGTTATCATTGAGAGGATCTGGTAGAAAAATGGGGAGAATACATAGAGTTTGGTCCCAGCAACCTCTGATCAGAGCAGATGTTTAGGCAGGAGCATCATCTAAGCCACCAGTGCTGGGGACAACCTGGCAGGTCTGGGCAAGTAGTGGCTTTGAAACAAAGCAAACAGAGTGATCAGCTCTTCAAAACAGGCAAGGTGGGCTTTCTGTGGGAACCAGTTATGGCTGCACATATTACTGTAGTCAGTAAAACTAATCTACCCAGAGCAACTTGATCATGTACTGAAAACACTACAATGCCCAACAGACTATATCTCACTTCAATGTACCTAAGTACTGCAGACAAGACCGTCTGGAAGCTTTATGGAAGATTATTAGTACAAATTCAACTTCTTATCTGGAAATGATTGTGTGGGTATTGTTTGCCTATTAAGAGGACTAATGGCTGATGGTGAGAGGATAAGGCAGGGAGCTGAACCTCTGATTTCTGTCTTTCTGCCACTGCCATCATCTTTTGTTCTCTAGAGGCCACTGGCTTTTTCTAGTACTTTAGTTTTTCTGGCTGTGTTGTGGGAATATTGCTCTTTTCTACCTTTACATGCACATTAGCTGTAAAATGTTCTAGGATGATTCACGTTTGGTTCAAACGTGTATAGTGTGGATATTGCCAAGGGTGCATTTGGGAAGTTCCTTTGTGTTTAATTCTGCCACTGTTTTTATGGGGTTTTTCCGTGAGAAGCCACTTTGTCAGTCAAATGACAGATCTCTTTAGAGATTTCTGGTGTGTCATCTGTGACCTATAGATACTGTTTTTTCTTTTGGTGCCAAATACAAACAAATGTTTCCTTTCAAAAGATGTCGTCTTTGTTTTGTCTAGATAAAGTTGAATTTGGAAATGCCACTAGTAGGATAAGGGTCCTACTTGGGAATTCAGGGGAGGTTTTTTGTTGAGTCACACTGAGCTCAGAGACTGGAACTAGAACTAATACCATTAGGGCTCTGTGATAGAGTAGAGAGGCTTTGATTAACCTCGTTTTCATAAAAAAATCCCTGTTTATTGAACTACTGAGGCATTAACTTATATTTGAAGGGAAAGGGTGTGGAATAAAAAAACCAACCTAAAATGGTTGTCAAAGTCCTAGAGGTGCCCCAGAATCAGGGTGGGATGAGTTATGTCTCCTTAGATCCCTACACTCTCCTGTGGGCTGGGTGTACAACTGTAACTGTGTTTTCCAATATGCGTGTCCTGGATGTATCATGGAAGGGAAAATCCTGGCTTTTATGCAAGGGTCTTACAAACCAACAAAATGTCTCATTAGTTGACACAATGATATGCTGTAATCCGTAAAGCTGCGTTTTAGGCAATATACACATAGATACTTAAATTTTCTGCCTCAGCATAAATATTTCTCCATGGAGGAGAAAGCCTCTTTGGAGGCACTTCAAGGAAAAATTTGAATATGCAGGATGATTGCTGCTGATTCATGTAGGCACGTGGAGCTTGCTCCAAGGCTGGTGGACAGTTGGTCTTATGGGACTCCGAGTTTTGAGGTGTGCATGGCTTGCTTTGCTTGTCACGTGGGCAGTGCATGCCACAGAGTTCCCTTCAATTTTGATTCTTTCAGGTACAAATTATAGTAACATACAGTTCTGTGGGTGATTCATTCATCAGGCTTATGATGCATGGTTCCACCCTGAACAGTATGGGACTAGAATAGTGAAACCATTCAAAACTGCAAACCAAATACTACCGAGTAGTCATGAATAAAAATGCCCTAGTCTGTTATACCAGCTATTTAGATAGGTAGAGTGCAGGTAGTCTGGCAAAATATCAAGGCAGATGGCCCTTCTTTGGTTTAAATTTTAAAAAAAAAAAAGCTCTGACAGCTTGAAAATCAATTGTGACCAGTAAGTCTATTTTCTGTATCTTACCCAGAGGCCTGGATACTGAACTTTCCTCTCGTTTCCAAAAATTTCCCTGTGAAGCACTGACCACCTGCCCTCTCCTCTGGTGGTTTAGGGGATGATAAATATCCCAGTGAGAGAGAATAAATTCAAGCATATCCTGAGGCTCTGGAACTTGAGCTCTGGTCTTCTCCTTGCAAAATATGGTCCCACACAAAGGAAAATATTTTGACTAAAACCTCCCCTGAAACTGGAACATAGAGGTGGGTGCATATTTCACGACAGACTGTTTCAACTTCCCAACCAGTTGTGTCTTTTCTGGCCAGCAGCTACTATTAATTATTAATCAGAACACTTACTAATACACTAAGAGCTAAATACAATCCTTTCAGGGGATGTCTGGCAGAGTGTGGGGTGGAATAAGTAGCTGTGGATAGTCCTGCAGGAGGGGAGGTTTTGTGCAGGTCTGCTCAGGGAAGAGCCTGTTAACATTCTTCGCTCTGCTGTGTGTCTGATATTTGTTTGGGAGATGAAGACCCAGCCATTACTAAAAGTCTGTAGCTGTGGGTGCACCTGCCTGCTTTCCCTTGGCCAAGCGAAAGAAGCCAAGGGCAGTTCTTATTTCATGAGCTTCCAAGGAGGAAGCTTCCCTCTTTGATTCCCTCTTTGTGAAAGAAGCCCAACCTGCCCTGGCTTCTCCTTCTGTGTTTGCTCTGGCTCTGAAAAGCCATCCTTAGAGCAGAGGAGGGAGGGTTCATTTGCTCACTTGGGGAGAGCAGTTGTGACCCTTCCTGTAGCCAGAGGGAAGGAAATGGGTTTATATACTTCTCTATTCCTTTTGGAATTGAGTTTAAATCATCTTGTGGCTATATGTGACTTGTGGTGCCAAGGAGTTTTCCTCATCAGACACCTGACATGGTTTCTACCTGGGTGTGCTGTTGCCATGTGATTCTGGTGGCATCACTGTTTAGGTAAAATATTATTATTTTTCTACAGCAACTGTTCGTTTCAGAAAAATCTGTGATTCCATTGTAATTATTCCTGACAGTACTTGTAAGAAATGTTTTGGATTGATGTGAATGATTTTCATTTCTTCCAGCACCCGATTCTTTTAATAGCTCAATTTTTCTAATTTCAACGTTGACATAGATAGAGAATTGATTCTGTATTTCTCTGTAACGCTTTTCTGGGTGGCTTACCTTCCTGAGGAGCATTGCTTTAACACCTTAGTAGAACTGGTTGCTGTGATATGAGCCTTCTTCAGCCTATCTCCAAATGTGGTACAGGACACTTTGATTAATGTTCCATGCAGTTTCCAGCACAGAGACCCTCCTTCTCCCATAGTCCAGCCCCTCAACCCGCTCCAATGGTCCTGAACTGCATCCCAGCCCTGAGAACAAGGGATCTGCTGGACTGCCACCTTATGCTGCACTCCTTACCACCTGCAAATGGTTTAAAACCCAGGCTCCCCTCACCAACTGTGGAGAGCCCTTGGCTCACCTTAAGCTCAGTGCCCTGGTCCTGACATGACTCCACAGGCTGGGGAAATTGCAGTTTGCTACACAATTCCAAGTTAACCTTTCCTTCAGCCACACAGGCCCCAGCTTGCAGTGCTTTGCTGCCCTTAGTCCAGGGTTTGCTTTGCTCGGAAAAGCCAATTTTACAGCTATGGAAAGCGGGTCCTTGGATGCACCTTGGA